>JACXGM010008039.1:5478-20336 GCA_016801145.1 Umbra pygmaea
GTGTGTGTGTGTGTGTGTGTGTGTGTGTGTGTGTGTGTGTGTGTGTGTGTGTGTGTGTGTGTGTGAAGTACTGCTTTAATAAAATGCATTTGTCTCTTACTCTTTGATGGTACTGTTTGTTTGTTTGTGTGTGTTTGTTTGAGAAGATCCAGAAGCGGCGTGTGTTGGAGTTTCTTACTCCGCTGACAGGGCAGTATGGAGTGCAGCTCATGGCCTCAGTGGGTGCCGTGTGGAGCAGCCGGAGGAGTAAGAGGAGACAACCCAAAAACAAAGTGAGTGATTTCAAATGTACGTGCATAAAGGCGAGTTCACACTGCACTGATTGTGCTGGCTTGGCAGAGGTAGCTTAACCTTTAAACACCTTGAACCAGCAAGAGAAGAACAGACGTATGTGGAAGAAAAAACAGATGAATCAAATCATGTAGCTTAGTTTATTCATAGGATTACCTTAAGCATGGACAAAACCACATTGCTAGAATGATCCAGCACCACCTACAGAGTACAGTGACATTCCTGACAGACAAAAGGCACTATGGTTCTGTTTACATTCCGATCGCTTTCAAGCCACATTCAAGACCGCTTGAGAAAGTTTTGCTGGAATGATAAATTGTCCCAGACATTATTGCGGTAAACAATAATATTGTCGTTCGGAGAGAATTTTCATCTAATATAATGATAATGGCATAATAATGCAGGTACACCTTTTCAAAGATCAATAAACTTTTGTTTCTAAAGAATATTTAACACTGGGAGTTGAAGACATTTTAAATATCCACAATAAATGAAAAAAACAACCAAAAACAATAAATAAAATGGACTCTCAGCCGGGAACACTGCACCGAATGATTGTGTTTTAGGTGCATATCCAAGATTGTTGTGTTGCCGCGCTTGATTGCTACTGTTTTACAACAAATGGGACATACCGGCTCGCTCAGGTCATTCGGTTTGAATCCGAAGTGCTCACACAGTGCAGCTGTCGCGTTTGGCTTTGAAACAAATTCCGTCTTATGTTTTTATTCCTCCAACTCTCATTTTCTCTGACCGTACTCCTCACGCGGCTCTTTTGCTGCACTCTGTGGAAGGCTACACCAGGAGTCCCGCCTCCCCACACAGAGACCATGCAGCTGAGAAGTGACAGTAACAAGCGTTAACTCCTCATTATGCTAAGGAACCAAGAGGGGTCACCAATGCACAGGAGTGGTCATCCAGTCTCTTTGGTAGAGAGAGAGATGAGGAAATCAAACAAGCATGCAAATGGAAATTATCACGGCTTGAAACATTAACAACATTTTTATTTATTTATTCACATTGTCATATCTCAGCAATCGCGCATTTGTGGGTGTGAGCACTTTGCTCAGAAACCAGACCAGACAATTTTCCTACACGTGAAGAATTTCCCCGCGTTACACATTTCTTGAGACTTAACTGAACAATTGCATTTACATTTGCAAAGCTCCAGGTGGGATCTTTCAAAGTCTTCTCGTGCGCTTCCTCGGGAGGTTGCATGACATTACGAGAGATACCCGCAAGTTTACACTCTACATCTCTAGCTTTTTTTTGAGCAGTCTCAATTATACAGTATGTGTCTGAAAGCTATCGTAATGTAAATGGGACCTATGTAGGCCCGGGAAACGGGTTCTGCCTCTGGGTTGCCAAGGTAAAAGCTCTATAGCAGGGTTGTCAAACCGGTTCCACAGAAGGCCTAGTGTATGCTGGTTTTTGGACTTGTGAGAGTAGATCCTAACCAAATAGTGACCTAATCAATCAGTCAGGTACAAGGTAAAAGTGAAAACCTTCAGGCACTAGGCCCTATGTGGAACCGGTTTGACACCACTGTCCTATAGTCAATTAAATGGAGGCATCGAACCATCACCTTACCAATAGAAGATCCTTTGCCATGTGTGTATACAGGAGACAGTATTCTGTCCGTGGGTGGTTTTATCCTCTCCCAGCCCCCTGGCTTTTAAAAGCGCTAGCAAACAATTCTAACACACTTACACCCTCTTGACAGATTTGTGAGATGACAGGTGTGCTGTTTAATGAGTTTTCATAGACAATGGAGAGGTTTTTGCCTGCCTCTGAAATAGACAGTCAGTTAATGAAAGTGGCTGAGAGCATTTTAAACATTTACATTACCGTACTTGCTTTGAGATTTGGAAGTAGTTGATTCCCCTGCCGCACAATGGTTGCAGCTTTGGTACTGTTGCTTTGTAAGTGAAATTTATCATTGTGTTCGGATGATCGTTAGTTCAAGCCCCGGTCGGGATGGACAGAGTGAGCCTGTTAGCCCTCAGAAACTTAAAAAATTCTGTCATGACTGAAGCAAACTTTCCATCGTTTGTTTAAACACTCCAGACCCCAAAACAGCTGAAAATCGTTTTGCTGGTCATGATTCCGACACAAAAGTCACTTAAAACACCTCAGCATGTTTGGTCATTCCCGACTCGTTCATCATATCTTTTCGTCAGCAAAGGTTTTTTGAAAAGTTGGGAATTACCAAATGCGCTGAGGTGTTTTTTGTGACTGTTGTGTCGGAAACATGACCAGAACAACGATTTTGAGCTGTTTAGAGGTCTGGAGTGTTTTTTTAAAATGCTTTACTTGTTTTTCACTTGTTTAGAATAAACTCACCCCTTACATGACCCTTCAAATTCAAGAGTCATTTCTGTCAAGTTACTTCTATTACCATGTACATGCACACAACACAGCTTCCATCAACACTACTTTTTACATGAGCCTGCTGGTTTTCTGTTCTACCTTATCATTAATTGCACCCATAAGTCCCAGATTATAGAGTTGCAATTAATAAAATAGAGTGACACTAGCTTTGAGCGGCCAGTGTTGAGTAGAGCTGCTTTACCTGATAAGTTGTTGACACACAAACTCACCTACCTAGATATTGTCTCATGTCCGTAGATCCTGCCTATAACCAGTGAGTCTCGTCTGACCATCGTGGACCTTGTCAAGTCCCTGAGCACGCTCCGTACAGACGGAATTCTGCAAATGATTAAAGAGGTGGTGAAGAAACCCCACCAGATCAAAGGAGACCAGGTACACACACACACACACACACACACACACACACACACACACACGCACAAAATTGCCACAGAGAAACACACACAAACTTTTGAATAACATGGTGGTGGTGATGTCTCCGTCTTTGTGACAGAAGTCCACCCTGGTTGACATCCCGATGTTGCAGTTCAGCTACGCCTTTATCCAGAGGTAACAACCAACCGATATCAAACTGTCAAATGTACCTACGAAAAGTAGCAGCCTCATTTTGCTGTGTTATTTTTGTTGAATATAGGAGTGTCACTGGGAGAGGGTGGCGAGAATGTTCTGAAAGTGATGGGGTCTACATTCAATCCCATGCTACACCAGAAGCTTACCAAACCACCCTACATTATGCCTCCATTCTAGCTATGTTTAACCGTCTCTTCCCCTGCCTCTCTAGTATTCCAGCTCAGGCGCTCCAGGATAATGTGACGCCCCTCCTCGGTCTGCTTAGAGAGTCTGTGCAGCTCAACCTGGCCCCCCCTGGACACTTCCTACTGTTGGGGTTAGTCAGAAACATCCATCTGACTTGAGAACAATATTATTGCACTTACATTTGAGTAATTTAGCAGAAGCTCTTATCCAGAGTGACTTACAGTAAGTACAGGGTCATTCACACAGTGCAACTTAGGGTAAAGTGCCTTGCCCAAGGACACAACGACATTTGGAACATTCAGGGAATCGAACTAGCAAACTTCCAACTACAAGTCTGACTCTTTAACCACTAAGCCATCTACATTGTCATTTATTGAGTTTGCATTCATCTGAAGATGGCTAGATGGGACTAGAAGTACATTTTACCAGGACAGTCTACATCATGATAGTCAGTGGTTTGAGCCTGACTATGGGTTCTTCAACTTTCCCCACACCTCCTGAATAAGGCAGCTCAAATTGGCATGGCACTGCAAGGGATTTGGGATAGATAAGTCAAATTATCTACCTAGCCACTTGCAAATTGGTAAATTCAATCACGGAAGTATAAAAGGTGAACGTAATCATCTTGTGCATAATCTGACTGAAGGCTTTCGTGTTGGATGAGCAGTGTGAAAAGAATTGGCGGCTCAGCGACATGTGGTTGGATGAACCATGTGGGCGCCCTTCACCATATCGCATCTGTCAAAGGAGTTGCGAAACTGCCAACAAGGCAGGGTTAGTGGAAATTGGGAGGGGAAAAAAATCTGAAAAAAATAAAATAGAAGTGCATTTTACTGAATGATTTATCAGTGCCAGAACATAATAATAATAAAAATGAAAAGCAGGGGTAAACAACGTTTAATGGTGCTGTTGTTTTAACACTGTTTTACCACAGGATCCTTAATGACATTGTAAACCGCCTCCCCAACATGGACAATAAGAAGGACACTAAAGACATGCAGGTAAGATATGGAGATAAGCTCTGTAACCCCTCCCCCTGCCGATCCTATTTTACACCTTTACCTTCCCGTCATCCATTACGACAAAACTATGCAATATCAAATGTTTGCACCTGTCCAACCATATCAGCACTGATGGACAGGAAATCATGTTTTATTAAAGGGAAATGTGTAGGATGGTTTTACTGAGAGAGTACAGTGTGAGAACATGATGACGACTATATTTACCATGGCGATGCTTCATAGGAGGTGACCCAGAAGATTCTAGAGGCGGTCGGCGGCGTGGCAGGGTCATCTCTGGAGCAGACCAGCTGGCTGAGCCGTAACCTGGAGGTCAAAAACCAGCCGCAGGTTTGTCCTGAAACAGAGGAGGCATCTGAAGATCTGGACCTGGATCTTTATGGTAACCATGGATACCACACACACACACACAAACACACACACACACCTAGTGACCTTCTTGGTAATGAGGTGGTGGACTGAAAGAATTTGCTAACCAAACTTCTTGAGGGTGGCAAGATGTAAGGACAGCAGTTGAAACACAGTAAGCTGTTATAGAAATGTATTAACTTTAAAAACGCGTAGGCCCTTAAAGCTATTCTCTTGCCATTCATACGAGACTGAAACTTGATTGGTTAATAGACAATGGTGGGGGTGGGCTGTGTGCAGAAATCTTAGATTTAGTTGAAATGGAGTGCATATTTATGCTTGTTAGTCTGTAAATTACTTTGAACGATGCTGGTAATAATGACTTCTACACAAGCACTCATCTTTACAGCACTGAATGTGTGACGGCTGTCTGGAATATATACAAGTGACTTCCTTGTTAGCAGCTGATTTCTAATATAGTCACTCCCCCATGGGCAACAACACCAACAGTATATTGTTTTACAAAACTGTCTCCATTGTCTCAGTCAGACACAAAAAAACACCTTAAAAGAGGGGATTACACTAATGTTGGTGTGTGGATGTTTACAGACAGGTCTACTGGTTCATGACTTATCCCCCGACTCCAAAAATCAAATACCCGTTTCGCATCATTGGTAAATGAAAAGCCTGTGGCCCCACCTGGACTGCCAATAGTAGCCTCTCCATCTTCTCCTCGTCTATTGTCGGGTCTACCTTAGAGGAGACCGCAGACCTGTTCTGTAACCGTGGAAACGCAGGACTCGGTCTCCCAGCAAAGTGGTCCAGGGAGGAAAGAGACAATCTTCTGATTGAAGTGCCTCTCTTCTTCCTCTGTTACCATGGAAACCCGCCTGTTCTCCAGTAGTGTGGCAAAGTGCCTCGCGGCTTCACTGGAAGCAGCGTAATCAGAATCTGGTCTGATGGTTGAGACGGTGCCCCTACTGCCCTGAGGTTAAGCATCTGGATACGTCCTGAGGGCAGGCACGGGATGATATACATATTCATGTCACACTTACGTCTCGAACGTCTTCTCTCCCTCTTCCATTTTCTTGTATTTTTCTCTGTTATATTTTCTTATTTTTCCCTATTTTGTTGTCCTGAATTCCCTCTTCTTTTTATATCTCAAGACTCAGTGACTCAGTCCAACACCATGGTCTCCTCCTCAGCTCCGTCCGTGTTCAGTGTACAAGCCCTCGCGCTCTTAGCAGAGGTAAGTCTGTTTGTGCAGATGTGTCCACCTTTGGTTTCCACCTGTTTGCATTTCACTGTACACAGGGTTTCCCCCAGAAGACGGGTTAGTTAAGGCGGCATTCTTCTTCCTGGGGGATGGGGCGGCAAAGCGTCGTAGTCGAAATGTGCAAAGGTATTTAGATTACTGACGTCTGTTGTTTAGGCGGCTGGCTAGACTGCAAAGTGCTGTGGGAAACTCTGCTGTACACGATGAGGCAGGTCGCTGAGGCGGCTAGGGCATTTGATCAGTATTTGGAAGGTTGCTTTATTGAATTCCACAATCAACAAGGTGATCTGTCATTCTGTCTGTTAGTAAACCCTAATTCCTCCCTGGGAATTCAAAGTCTCAGCCTCACAGACTTGTTATTTTTCATCTTTAGTTGTAATCTCACGCATTCTCCTCTGCAGGTTCTAGCTCCTCTTCTAGACATGGTGTATCGCAGTGATGAGAAGGAAAAAGCAGTCCCTCTTATCTCGCGCCTCATGTACTACGTGTTCCCCTACCTGAAGAACCACAGTGCCTACAACATGCCCAGTTTTGGTGCAGGTGCCCAGCTTCTTAGCAATCTGAGTGGCTATGCCTACACCAAGAGGGCCTGGAAGAAGGAAGCCTTCGAACTGTATATGGACCCCCTGTTCTTCACCATGGATGTTTCCTGTGCCCCCCAGTAAGACTGTGTGTGTGTATATGCCATGTCACTGTTGACAAAAAATTAAATTATCAAATGCAATTGAAATTAAAACCAGTGTGTTTGAGGTGGCTTGATCTCTTATTTCTTCAGCTGGAGATCTATCATCGACCACCTACTGACCCATGAGAAAACCATGTTCAAAGACCTCATGAGTAAGTAGATCCTCCCAACCATGTACCGTGTGTGGAGCAGAAGGAAGTGGTAGGGTTATGTGCTTTAACTCTGTGGTGGGGTTATACGTGTGTTAACTCTGTGTTGGTGTGATAAGTGTGTTAACATTGTGGGGGTTACAGTATGTGGTTTAACTCTGTGGTGGGGTTATATGTGTGTTAACTCTGTGGTGGTGTAAATGTGTATTAACTCTGTGGTGGGGTTATATGTGGTTTAACACTGTGGTGGGGTTATATGTGTTAACTCTGTGTTGGTGTGATAAGTGTGTTAACATTGTGGGGGTTACAGTATGTGGTTTAACTCTGTGGTGGTGTAAATGTGTATTAACTCTGTGGTGGGGTTATATGTGGTTTAACACTGTGGTGGGGTTATATGTGTTAACTCTGTGGTGGGGTTATGTGTGTGTTAACTCTGTGGTGGGGTTGTGTGTGTGTTAACTCTGTGGTGGGGTTATGTGTGTGTTAACTCTGTGGTGGGGTTATGTGTGTATTAACTCTGCGGTAACTGTGTGTTGCAGGTATGCAAAGCAGTTCTCTGAAGCTGTTCCCAAGTGCAGAGCAGAAGCCCATGTTACTGAAGCGGCAGGCCTTCGCCATGTTCAGTGGAGAATTAGACCAGTACCACCTTTACCTGCCTCTCATACAAGGTCAGAGCTTTTCCTACTTCTCTGGGATGTTACTCATTCCTGTGTTTAACTAAATGCTTTGCTTAAACATTGCTATTCTGTACGTATGTGAGTTTGTATTGCTGGAGAGATAGCTATAGATGAACAACATTGTGTAATAACATGAAGATTGTATGCATTTATTTGGTATTTTATTTAATTCTTTAAGTCTTTAATTTGTATTAAAATACTAATACTGTCAAAAATATACAAGCATGGCTATACTACCGTAGGGTTTTTCTTTCTCCAGAAAGGGATAGACTGATGTGTACACAGGCGTTTCTTAATAGTTTTTCTCTCTGAAAGGCTTTTCTTTGTCCTAGCAAAGAAAATAAATCAACACACAGTCTAGAAATGTTTTGGGATCATTTAGTACTAGATCTAAATTGATCTAATTATTTCACAAACCATCCAATTGTTTAAAGCTGCAAATAGGAAGGGATGTGCTGTCAGTTGTTTTAATTTGCTCTCGGGGGTGATCATATCTCTGCTCCAAAAACATCAACTGATGCCCAGATTCCTTCTTATAATTTTACAATGTATTTAATACTTTATTGAATACAGAATTAATTGTCCTGATGAATTTGTCCAGTTCATTGCACTCTGACCCAGCCACACTGACGAGATCGTCTACATGTTTCTTCAATCTTGTAGGAAATATTTTAGTGATCGGAGGTGAGGCTTAGTTAACATCCTGGCTGTAAAATAGTATCAGGACCAGTTTTAACATTGATAGGTTCTGATGCTCTTTCAGGAAGAGGGTGTACTACCCACAACACCACACTTTCTTTAGGTGACCCAACCAATTAGTTGTCACAGTAGACAAAAGCCTCAAAGTGTGTGACAGTAAATTAGTTACAAAACAATATAAAAACTAATAGGCACAACAGACCATACACCAAAAGGCGAAGAGTGAAAGACGGTGCTGAATTCAACATTAAATAATGGAGAAACAGACTGGCCAATATGAATAATTCATTTCCAATATACAGTAGGGCTCTACCCTCTCTTTTTTTCCATCCCTAATAACCTCCTTCTCTCCCTCAGAGCGCCTGACAGAGGCTCTGCGCATGGGTCAGACACCGTCCGTTTCTGCTCAGATTTTCCTGACATTCCGTGTTCTAGTGCTGCGGATCTCCCCCCAACACCTCACCTCCCTCTGGCCAATCATGGTCACAGAACTGGTGAGGAACTACAAACACTAATACATCACTTGCTCTGGCTTGATTTTGGTGAAATGTATAGATAAATTCACTGGGCACATTGAAGTGATCAAATGAGTGTAGCTGACTGTACAGTAGATGGAAGTTAAACATTGTAGTTACAGTGCACCCGGAAAGTATTCACTTTTTCCACATTTTGTTATGTTATACCCCTATTCCGAAATGGAATAAATTCATTATTTCCCTCAAAATTCTACAAGCAATACCCCATAATGACAATGTGAAAGATGTGTGTCTGAAGTATTAGCAAATAAAAATGAAAAAAGCAAATGTACGTAAATATTCACAGCCTCTGCTCAATACTTTGTTGAAGCACCTTTGGCAGCAATTACAGCCTCAAGTCTTTTAAGGATATGATGCTACAAGCATGGCACACCTATTTTTGGGTAGTTTCTCCCATTCTTCTTTGCAGGACCTCTCAAGCTCCATCAGGTTGGATGGGGAGCGTCAGTGCACAGCCATTTTCAGATCTCTCCAGAGATGTTCAATCGGGTTCAAGTCTGGGCTCTGGCTGTGCCACTCAAGGACATTCACAGAGTTGTCCTGTAGCTACACCTTTTTTAACTTGGCTGTGTGCTTAGGGTCATTGTCCTGTTGGAAGATTAACCTTTGCCCCAGTCTGAGGTCCAGAGTGCTCTGGAGCAGGTTGGATGTCTCTGTACATTGCTATATTAATCTTTCCATCGAACCTGACTAGTCTCCCAATTCCTGCCGCTGAAAAACATGCCCACAGCATGATGCTGCCACCACCATGCTTCACTGTAGGGATGGTATTGGACAGGAGATGAGCTGTGTCTGGTTTCCTCCAGACATGATGCTTGCCATTCAGGCCATAGAGTTCAATCTTTGTTTGTCATGGTCTGAGATTCCTTTAGGTGCCTTTTGGCAAACTCCAGGCGGGATCTCGTGTGCCTTTAACTGAGGAGTGGCTTCCACCTACCTGACTAAGGCCCTTCTCCCCCGATTGCTCAGTATGGCCAGGTGGACAGCTCTAGGTAGTGTTTCCTTCAAAAGGTTTTATTTTAACATTATTTTAACCAAGCAAGTTGGCTAAGAACCTATTCTTATTTGCAACAACAAAGGGCAGGTAATGTTACAGGGGATGGGAGAGCATTTAGGGTGACCTGTCTTGATATAGACAGAGATTTTACATTGGTGGTCAGGGATTTAGAACCAGGGACCTTTTGGACAACAGTTAGACCAAATTATCGCCCCAAGTAGGTGATCGCTGCAGGGTGCATTTTGAGAAGGAATTGCAGTAGCTTATAGGCCTCTGATCTTAAAACATGTTTTTTGGAAGTTCCATTCATTATGCATGTTATTACCGTAATGACACTCTTATTTAAAAAACGGTCGACAACTGTGGTAAACTCATGATAATGGAGCCACCCAGACATGTTTATTGTTTCCAGCAGAGTTAAGGCAGCCCTGTCCTTTGTTTATCCAGAAATAAAACACGTATTTACACAACCAGAATTATACAAGTTTTCTTTCTCCATTTTGTCAGATCCGCACATTTGTACGTTTGGAGAAAGCCTTGACGGAGGAAAAAGAGGTGTCCAAGTGAGTGATCAGTCAGTGTACCCACAAGTGTCTTTACAGTGGGTGCCAAATTTACTAGCACCCCTGACTAGCAATGCACAAACAATACTGTAAAAAAAATAAACAATACAATTATAAAGAAACTCAAAATACTAACATGAGAAATGCTGTACTTCATTAATGTGTCAATGGAACCAAACAAAATTATTCATTGATCAAATAAAGAAATCGGTGTCCTCTAAATCAAGGTTTCACAATCAATGGCACCCTCAAAGATTGTTGCAAATAACATCTACCAGGATTAAACCAGGAATGAAACTCGACTGTTTTAAGTTCATCTAAATCTTAAGGAACTATATTGAGCCACTACTTGAATTCTTGTATAAAAAATTTGGTAACATGTATGCAATATCCCTTTGTCATCCAACACCATGAAAACAAAAGAACTGGCAGTTCAAAAGAGACAGATGGTTGTAGACCTTCATAAATATGGTAATGAATAAAAGAACAATTGAATTTTGGTGAAATTTCTTTGGTGTTAAATAATTGTATGAGTTTGGTTGGTTTCATTGCAGCATTAATAAAGGTCTGTCATATGTTGGTATTTTGTGTTTATCTCCATAACTATGTTAATGTTTTTAAAGTATTGTTTGTGCATTGCCAGTCAGGAGTGCCAGTAATTTGGAACCCACTGTATGTACCTTTCTAAGGTTTACAATGTACGTTTCATTCTGTCTTGTTCTCTAATTCATGCTCTTTGTTTCTGTCTGTCAGGTTGACCAAAGTGGTGCGTGGCGCCATGGGGAGTGCATCCCTTACCTTCCCCAAGCCAGAGTTGGACATGTATCTGTCTGCGTGCAAGTTCCTGGACACTGCCCTAGCCTTCCCTCCAGAAAAGATACCCCTGTTTCAGATGTGAGAGCCTTACCCGTAATGACTGTTTAGCATTTAGCTCAACATTGTAATTATGAAAATCCATTACGTCTGCTCCTTCACGTGTGTGTTCGTGTGATAGGTATCGCTGGGCCTTCGTTCCAGAGGTAGACGTGAGCCGCTACAGTGGCCCGGAGAATGGTCTGCTGGAGGAAGAGCAGGAGTGCAAACCGCATATCGTCAAAGTACTAGAGGCAATAAACCAACGCTACGGGGTAATAGCAGCCACATGACTCCACTGTGAAGCAAACATCATTAGCACAGTAGTCACGATAACAATCTGACACAATCGCGCAGTTCTCCTGTCACATCCTAACGATGTCACTTCTGCGATTCCAGGAGCTGAACGGGCTGAGTGAATTGTCGTCCACAGAGCGTCTGGAGTTTCCCCTGCTCACCCTCCACTCCCTCTCATCCATCACCCAGCTGCTACCTTTCCTCAGAGCACTTAGCTCTTCCTTTCAGGGAACGTCGCCCAGTAGCCCAGCGGAGTACCCCGTGGCAGACTACCCCGCAGCCAGTACCGACCAAGTCCAGAGGAGATTGGAGCACATCACTGAAGAAGAGTTCCTAGACCCCATGGAGAATTAGATCTGGACCAAGGCTTTGGAGACCAGAACGTTGAAGAAATGAGAACTGGAACCATATAAGTGAAATTTGTAAAATGGGCATAACCACTAAAAGCGATGTTGCATTTTTATGCCAGCTAAATGGGAATGTTTTGGGATGTTCTATTGAATGTTGAACTGTGTAGCCCGCCCTGAGTTAGTCTTAACTCTGGAATTAACAGAGAACAGAATTATACATTTAATGCTTTCTGACTACTCATCTGAATGTGCTGACCTTAAGGTAGACTCCACATAAAGACATTGCTATGAACAGCGCTGCCGATGATCACGTGGGCAAGATACCAGACTTCTTCTCTCTGACAGTCACCTACAGTATCTGCTGATGCGCACAGTTTCCTGTCACACTGAAGCCACAGAAAACAGAAGTGAAGCAGTGTATCGCAGTTTCTTGCTTTTACCGGTTTCATCGATTGACTCACTATTCCATTCGCCTTCTACATCTACAAACTTTCCCTAAGTCTACATTTAAATTGACAGTAGTCATACTAGTAATGGAGGAACATTAATCCTGACTACCGACTATATTCCATTGCTATACAATGCCCTCTTCAAACTTACTCCGATATATGGGCATACTCTGATTCTAAGAATATAATATATTCCAATGAGAGTCAGTGACGATGGGACCTCCTGGCTCTCGATAGAGCATGCTAGTGTTTTAATGTTTAGAATGCTCTGGTTGATAAATCATGATGTCAGTTTTATTTGTTGGTAAATTATTGAATGTTACTTGTGTTAACAGCAAAACCTCTAGATATCTAATGTAAGTAAATTAACATGACTGTCATTATGATATTTTATTCAAGGGAATTCTTTGTTTTCTGTCTGTTTTTAGATGTTGTGGGGAATGTTTAGACTTACTAGAACATAGTTTTAATTTTGTGTGTAAATGCTGAACTAAATTATGTGGATTATCTGGCCTCCTGAAATTGATTACTTGTGTATATCAGAACTAATATATAATTGACTGTAAATAAAAACATTTGGAAATGATTCAATAAAGGAGCTCAACTTAAATTGTACATGTCTGCTTAATTATCATAGACTGAAACATTAACTAGAATGGGATTTTCCAGAATAAAAAAAGAATAATAAAAAAAATAAGGTATGATTAACGGACTACATCAATGTTCCCTTAAAATGGCCTTGTATTGAATTTTAAAAGGTCTCACCAAAAACAGAAACTAAGACTTTTTTCAATGGTCTAAATCTGAACTGTAAAATGAATTAAGGGGTTTACATTTTGTTTTGAGGACCACTTAATTCATGAGGGATTTGGCCTAATCTCATGGGTAGATTAAGAGAAACCTAATGATATTTTTTGAGGAATTCAAGTTTCATAGTGCATGATTATCATCACACCTCTGAAATGTCCTGTATCAGTCACTGGTGGTCCCATCCTGATTGGATGTATTATCACCGAGTACACATTATTATCCGTTCTAGGATGCCATGGGTACAGATTAGTGCACCTGGTAGCCAAAATGGACTTTCATGGCAGAGGACCATGGGGGAACCATGGGTCCTGGTTCCCATATGGGAACATTGCCTGAAAAACAATTTACATTTGGTTTACGCTGTCCCAGGAGGAAATATTCTACTTTATAATATGATTTTCATACTCTTCATACAAGGGCATCTAGAAACATTTTAATATTGTAGAAAAGTTATTTGTAATTCAATTAAAAAAGGGACACATTAATATATTCATATAATCTAAATTCATTACAAACAACGTGACAATTTTTCCCAATTTTCCTCCCTTCCAAATTCCCACTAACCCTGGCTTTTCAGCAGCTCTGCAACTCCTTGGCCAGCTCTGTGGGATGGCAGTCTGAGGATGACTTCTCTAACCCAAATTCCTGGCAGCGGTGCTATGCCAATTTGCGCTGCCTCGTGCAGGAGGTCAGGGAAAGTCAGAAAGCCCAGTACTGTGACGTTTTTCAAGCCTTTCTTTGTTTAAATCTTGATGATAACGGATTACAGCTCATGGAAATCAAAGATCCAGTATCTCAAAATATTAGAATAAAGAATGTATAATACAGAAATGTGGACCTAAGAGCTCTAATCATCTAATTACCCAAACACATTCAAAGGTTTCCTGAGCCTTTAATCTCTCAGTCTGGTTCAGTACACACAACCACAATCATAGGAAAGACCGCTGACTTGACACTTGTCCAGAAGACAATCACTGACACCCTCCACAAGGAGGATAAGATACAGAAAGTCATTGCTGAAAAGGCTGGCTGTTTCAGTTGACTGAAAGGGAAAAGTGGTAGGAAAAGGTGCAGAAGAAACAGGGATGACGGGGGCCTTGAGGGGACAGTCAGGCAGGGCGATTCAAGAACTTGGGGAGCTTCACATGGACTGAGGCTGGAGTCTGTGCATCAAGAGTCACCATGCATAGACATGTCCAGGAACTGGATTACAAGTGTTTCATTCCTAGTGCCAAGCCACTCCTGAACCAGAGACAACGTCAGAAGTGTCTTACCTGGGCTAAGGAGAAAAAGAACTGGACCGTTGCTCTGTGGTCCAAAGTCCTCTTTTCATGTTAAAGTAAATTTTGCATTTAATTTGGAAATCGACTTCCAAGAGTTTGGAGGAAGAGTGGAGAGAATCCAGGTTGCTTTAAGTCCAGTGTGAAGTTTCCACAGTCTGTGATGCTTTGGGGTGCCATGTCATCTGCTGGTGTTGGTGCACTGTGTTTTATCAAGTCCAGAGTTAATGCAGCCGTCTACCAGGGGATTTTAGAGCACTTCATGCTTCCATCAGCTTATTTGATCATTATGCTCTCGGTTGGTGATATTTTAAGCACTGGTTTGCTAGATTGCTTTGTTCTCCATGTGGTTCACCTTGTTAATGTCTGATATGAATGTGATTCACCTTGTTAATGTCTGATATGAATGTGGTTCACCTTGTTAATGTCTGATATG
>JACXGM010008040.1:0-29604 GCA_016801145.1 Umbra pygmaea
GCTAATTCTTTGAGATAGGAATTTTGGGTTTTCATGAGCTGTATGCCAAAATCATCAGTATTAAAACAATAAATGACCTGAAATATTTCAGTTGGTGTGCAATGAATCTAAAATATATGAAAGTTTAATTTTTATCATTACATTATGGAAAATAATTAACTTCATCACAATATGCTAATTTCTTGAGAAGGACCTGTATTAACTGTGCATGTTTATTTTAAAGTCTGTTTTTTATCATACAGTTGTTTTATGTAACTATTTTATAAGATGTTTATTTTATTTTGCACACCTAATCACACTGGACGGAATATAGTTGTACACCATCCATCCATCCATTTTCGTCCGCTTATCCGGGATCGGGTCGTGGGGGCAGCAGCTCCAGCAGGGGACCCCAAATGTCCTTATCCTGAGCCACATTAACCAGCTCTGACTGGGGGATCCCGAGACGTTCCCAAGGCCAGTTTGGAGATATAATCCCGCCACCTAGTCCTGGGTCTTCCCCGAGGCCTCCTCCCAGCTGGACGTGCCTGGAACACCTTCCTAGGGAGGCGCCCAGGGGGCATCCTTACCAGATGCCCAAACCACCTCAACTGGCTCCTTTCAATGCAAAGAGCAGCGGCTCTACTCTGAGATCCTCACGGATGACTGAGCTTCTCACCCTATCTCTAAGGGAGACGCCTGCCACCCTCCTGAGGAAACCCATTTCTTCCGCTTGTACCCTGGATCTCGTTCTTTCGGTCATGACCCAGCCTTCATGACCATAGGTGAGGGTAGGAACAAAAACCGCCTGGTAGATTGAGAGCTTTGCCTTCTGGCTCAGCTCTCTTTTCGTCACAACGGTGCAATATAATGAGTGTAATACCGCCCCCGCTGCACCAATTCTCCAACCACTCTCCCGCTCCATTGTTCCCTCACTCGCAAACAAGACCACAAGTTATTTGAACTACTTCACTTGGGGTAAGGACTAATTCCCTACTTGGAGTAGGCACTTCATCGGTTTCCTGCTGAGAACCATTCCGGCTCCTTCCCCCACAGAGAGGTGACATTCCACATCCCCATAGCCAGCCTCTGCTGCCCAGGTCTGGTCCGTCGAGGCCCCTGACATTCACTACCACCCATTTGGCAGCCACCCAACCCCAGTGGTTCCTTCCACAGGTGGTGGGCTCATGGAATGGAGAGGGAGGTGCCACGTTGCTTCTTCGGGCTGTGCCCGGCCGGGCTCCATGGCAAACCCACCACCAGGCACTCGCTGATGAGCCCTCCATCCAGACCTGACTCCAGACGGGGGCCCCGGGCTTTCTCCGGGCAGGGTCTCTCTTCCTCTTCCTCACTTCTTCATTGGAGTTTTTGGTGAACCATTCTTTGTCTGGCCCCTCACCTGAGACCACTTTGCCATGGGAGACCCTACCAGGAGCACAAAACTCCATACAACACAGCCCTCAGGTTCATAGGGACACACAAACCTCTCCACCACGTTAAGGTGATGGTTCCCGGAGAGTTGTACACCAATATAATTTAATCACATAGAGGCAATTGATAAAAATATAAGTTGTTTACACATTTCGGCACTACCATTGTATGCTCTGATGAAGGCTTGCTGCCGAAACGAGTAAGCAACTTATATTTTAATCAATTGTCTCTATGTGATTAAATTATATTGGTGTACAACCAGAGGCGTCATGCCCATTGGAACTAAGGGGGCACGTGCCCCCTCAGATTTTTGAGCCAAGTGGACTTTCCGTTTAATATCTGTATTTCTGGGCACATGTTTCTGTGTGTTGTGCACACTAGAGATGCGCGGATGGGCTATTATTTCATCCGCAACCGCATCACAAAACTCATCATCTGTCCGCCATCCATCCGCACCAAAGTTTTTGACGTATTTTCAAAACCGCACCCATCCGTAATCCGCAGATTGGGCGATGCAAGGCGCTGCTGATGCGAGCCGCGAGGATAGAAAGCTCTTGACTCAGAATATCTGCAGTGAACTCCTTCTCCAAAGGCGCATAGGGACAAAAATAAATAAATAGCCTAAATAAAACGGCAAACCTGACCTTACCTTACTAGGCTACTGTACAATAATATAATTGTAATAAAAACGCAATTTTGCACATAATTTCAACATGCTGCTATTTAGCAGACTACTAATAAATGCCTATTGCACTTTATTTTTTTGCAAAAACTAAAATTTTTAAAAAAAAAATGTCATTCACATAAGCTAATTAACTCTATGCACCAGGGGCTCGTCCTGTTATGGGGCTCGTCCTGTTATGTCAGGGTGACGACTAGGCAGGACGAGCCTGTTCTGAAGACTCCCGTTAATTTTGAATGCATGACAGTGCAGTTCATTTTATACCAGCAGGCCTAACAATCATACAATAAACAAAGTATGGAGCCTCGATATTGAAGAAACGCCGGCTCTATTCATTCCGAAAGTCCACCGCACAACAGTGCAACATGCATGTTCACATTTTTTATTGTCCATAACAACCCCAAGACTTGCGTGCTTTCCTTGCACATTATATATCTAATCAATGAGCAAAGTTTAGCCCCTGCGTTCTTAGAATAGAACGAGACACGACATGGGAGATTAATCATCGGTGAACTTGCACTGTAGGCCTATTCTACTTTCTTATTGCAAACAAAAATGCTGGTAGGCTACCATAGGCTACTTGATTTAAACTTTTTGTTACCTTTAGTGAACTTGACTATTTCAAAGTGTGCTCGATTTTTTTCGGATGTAGGTAACAATATTTAACAATTTCTATATTTTCATATTTAATTAAAATATAATTTTTTGTCAAGTCATCCGCCCGATCTGCGGTTGATATAACCGCGCATCTCTACTGCACAGTGCCCCCTTAAAAATAATAGGTGCATGACGCCCCTGTGTACAACTATATTCCGTCCAGTGTGATTAGGTGTGCAACCTTGCTCCGTTTTGGAGTATTAAACCCTATTATCCAATATTCAGGTTAGCACCCACAATTTAAGTCTCTTGTGTGAGCGCATTTCATTTTAATTTTTTTCATTTATTTTATTTTGTTTGAGTTTTCAGTTGTTTTATCACAGGGCAAAACTGTAAAATAGACTCTGGTCTCAGCTTGTTTTCTCTGTATAAATAAATGTTAATTAAATACAACCTCTGTTAGTGCATGAGTTTAGGGGAAAGTTATATTTTTTCTATATTTGTCATTTTTTCTGCTTCCCCACTTTCTCCCCTCCCAATAGTTCCTGTCCAATGTTTCCCCACTAACCCTGACACATCTCCATAACCCCACCTCAACAGATGTGGGATGGTGAAGGGTGCTCATATGGCTGATCCTTCAACATGACGCCTAGCTGGCCAATTCCCTGCTCATCCAACACGGAAGGCTTTAATCAGTTCATGCACAGGATGATAACACTCACAACTATGCCTCCGTGATTGAATTCACAGGTGCCCGATCTAAACACAGGTGGTCACTGGAGAGCGATGTGGCAAGTTAGGTAATCCACATTATCTATCATAATCTATCAAACTCCACATAATCCTGGGCAGCGCTTTCAATTTGTGCTGCCTCTTGCTGGAGGCCTGGGCAAAGTCAAAGAAACAATAGTCAGGCCTTGAACCACTAGCAATGGTGGCATAGTTTGTCCAAGGCAAGAACTTAGCCAACTACACCATGCACACCCCAGGTTTTGGGGAAAATTTGAGAGGGGATTTGTCAGAAGTAGATTTACAATTGTTTCAATGTTTAAATCATTATAACTTTTCCAATGTTCATCCAATTGCAGGGTTTCTTATGAAGCAGTGCGCTTATGATGTCATGACATGTGAAATGTGACAAGTACTAATATAGTTGATGGGTCACATATCAACACATGTTCTATCTGGCACAAGAGATTTCAAACTAATTCTCATGATTCTGGAGATTCCTCCCTCAGGGAGGTTGTAGATACATCACACGGTTATTCCTCCCTCATAATTTCATAGTAACCTAATCATCCCCAGCTTTGTTCGTTCTTCCCCTCTCCTACCCAGGTCATTGCTACAAATGCCAGGTACAATTTTATGCTAAATGTTAATAATATAACTTTATTTTACAAGGTACTATACTATGTTATCAATTTTCTATTATTAACACTTTACTTGGATATTCAATCGGTAGGTGATTTACATACTATATACAGACCCTAACATTTCATTTAGCTATCTGCTACCACTCACACTAACCTTTATAATTATCCTATAATAACCATTTCTTTAACTGATATCCGAACTCTTATTATAAATTTAACCTTAACCTTAGCAAGGCATAATAGTATATTTTGATAATTTGTTTTAGAATGCATATCTCTCAGCAATCAAAAATAAAACTTCACTGTCTTTTACCTCTAGAGCATTGCAGATGGACTGAACAGCACTGATGGATGAGCTGTGAGAAGGCCCGAACACTGCACCAACCCCCAAAGCCAACTGGTCACAGGCTGTGATGTGAGAGGAAAAAGACAGGAAACATCTGTAATAACATTGTTACATTACAACATATTTCATATGAAGTACAAATAAATAAACATAAATGATTAAAACTTTTTGTAAGTAATTTTCCAACTCAAGCCAGGGCTTTTTTAACCCTGCCTTTTAGACAAAATGTGTGATCATTACCTTTTCACAAAAAAGTATATTAATATTATAATGTGGAGCGCAGAAGGGTGCTCGCTTAGAATGAAATACAACTCTATATATAGAATACTAGAAACCAGACTTACTACTTTGAATAGCTACATTACATTTTAGTAATTTAGCTGACAGTAAGTATAGTGACATTCCTCCGGAGAAACTTAGGGTAAAGTGCCTTGCCCAAGGACATAAAGACAGTCACATTAACACACTCCAAAATAAAATAAAATCTAGAATTGGCTTCTTATTCAGAAACAAGGCCTCCTTCACCTATGCTGCCAAAAAGACCCTGGTAAAAATGACCATCCTTCCAATCCTTGATTTCGAAGATGTCATTTACAGAACTGCCTCCACTTCCCTAATTAAAAAGCTAGACGTAGTCTATAATAGTGCTATTCGATTTGTCACCAATGCCCCATTTAACACCCACCACTGTGACCTACATGCATTAGTGGGCTGGCCCTCATTACACACTCGGCGCCTGACCCACTGGTATCACCTAATTTACCAATCCATCCAGAAAAACCCCCCTTACCTGAACTCACTCCTCACCATTGCCTCACCCTCCCGTAATCTGCGCTCATCTAGGTACATCTCCCTGATCACTCCTAAAGCCCACACCTCTTTTGGCCAAAATTCATTCCAGTTCGCTGCAGCTAATGACTGGAACCAGCTACACCAGCCTAATTACTGCACCTGCTGACCCCCCCCCTTCACTACCTGCACTACCTTTCCCTATCTGATCCATTACCGTAGCATTTCGCCAAATAAGCACCTCTGTATATACTGACTTGAACAATATTATATTTTTTTTATATATTATTCACCAACTGTTATTTGCACTGTTACCATTTGCACAGTCATACTAGTGTTAATTTATTCATTGTATTTACCTGCCACCCTGTATAATAATCCAATCTACCTCTGAATCTCTGATTTCTTTGCACTAATTGTACATGTACTTGCATCTACCTCGTTCAATTTTGACTGTATTTTTTATCTTTATTCCTTACTCTACCCTTTGTGTAATTCTTGTGTATTTGTATTTGTGTGTAACACTGTCTGTACTTGCACATTTTTGCTTTATCTTGGCCAGGTCGCCGTTTTAAATGAGAAATTGTTCTCAACGTGTCCACCTGGTTAAATAAAGGTTAAATAAAAAATAAATAAAATAAAAACAGTCGGGAATCAAACCGGCAACCTTCTGACTACAAGTCTGACTCCCTAACCACTGAGCCATCTGCGCCCCGTAGCTAATGTAGCATTACATCATGGAATCATTAGTTTAACAGGCAACATGTCACAAAACATTCCCTTCTGGTAGTAAATTTACAGGCAACCGCCTGGAATTAGTAGTTCATATGTATACGTAAGTCTTCAGGCAATTGCACGGAATAAATAATAATTTAGTATCTTAGTTGCAAAGTATCCACCCGAACACAAAACAGATTAACAATGACCAACAACTGACTGGATAAACACAGAGGTATATATACAAATATGACTGGTTAAGGAGAAACAGGTATAGACACGGATTAGGCGATCAAACACTATGAATGGATAATTAGTCAATGAGCCTATTGTCCAGTTGAACAGTACAAAGTACATCTAGACCCAAGCAGGTACTGACTGCAACAACATAAGCCGTGACAGTACCCCCAAGGAGTAGCTCCTGAAGCGACCAGGAACCCACAGGGAGGGGGACAGGGGGAACAGGCACCTGGGGAGGAACCATCAGTACAGGGAAAACCGGTGGAGAGTCAAGCAATGATACAGGGTAGGCTGCAGTGAGCACCCAAACCGGGGTTAACACAGCCGGCACCCTAAGAGGGGGGCAGAGCCGCAGGCACCGGTGATGGGGCAGAGCTGCAAACACCGGTAGTGGAGATGGTGCTGCAGGCAGCGGTAGGGGAAGTGGAGCTGCAGACATCAGGTATGGGGCAGAGCAGCTGGCACCTATATAGGGGCGGAGCAGCGGCCTCAAGATCAATTGAAGCAATCAATCGATCAATCAATGAAATTTATTCAAAGTGCTTTGACAAATACTTGGCCTAACATTCCCAAGAGCAAGCAATAAGATTATTCTTGTGTTACATGGTTTGTTTTGAGTTTCCCCTTGTGTTATGTTTCAGTGCTTTGTATAGTGTCTTAGGTTCTCCATTATGAGTCATGTTCCTTTAAGTTCTTCCCTTCTTGTGTTTCCCTTGTTTTGTACTATTGTTTCCTTGTACCCTGGACCTGGAATAAACATTATCTTGTTATGGATAATTACTACCACATCTCTGCTTTGCGGTCTCCCTCTCTCAAACCACCCACCCACCGTGACAGAATGCCTAACCTTTAGAAAGAGGGACCAAGACCGCTCGAAAGAGAGACACGCCATCGGGAGGAAGAGGAGATCAAGGTGAGAGCCGTGGAGCTGAGAGCTCACATGGACCGGCTGAAGGCCTCTGTCTCCGGAGCCCGTTTCCCCACCTTAACCTGGGAGGACCTCGTTTTCTTGGTCTTCCAAGAACAAATACACCAAAAAAGATAAGAGTAAGGGCTATGACTGTGGGAACAATGCAGAGGAGGATGAGGAGTGGACTTTCCCGGACTACGAGGTACTGGGTATTACAGATCCTCAGTTCCCTGATACTAACCCTAACCCTCCCTTTCTAGTTGTCAGGCTAGCCCCCATCCTAGCTGTCAGACTAGCTGCATTAGCTCTCTTTCCATGCCTCTGTATACTCAGATCCAGGGTAGTAGCGCTCAGGTTAGAGCTCCCTGTCTGGGTATTAGCTCCATTAGCTCACAGGCTAGCTCTCCTTGCTCACAGGCTAGCTCTCCTAGCTCACAGGCTAGCTCTAGTAGCTCAGAGGCTAGCTATTTCACTAGCTCCCAGGCTAGCATTCCCATTTTCCAAAGCCCTCAAGCTACATCCACTTGTTTCCAGGTGTAAGGTAGAAGTCCCCATAGTGAGGCTCCCCTTCTGGGAACTACACTTAAATCCCAGGCTAGCTTTTCCCCTAGCTCCCAGGCTAGTTATCTCCCTAGTTCCTAGGCTAGATATCTCCCAAGCTCCCAGGCTAGTTATCTTTCTAGCTATTAGGCTAGTCATCTCCCTAGCTCCCATGCTAGTTATCTCCCTAGCTCCCATGCTAGTTATCTCCCTAGCTCCCATGCTAGTTATCTCCCTAGCTCCCAGGTTAGTTATCTCCCTAGCTCCCAGGCTAGTTATCTCCCTAGCTCCCAGGCTAGTTATCTCCCTAGCTTCCAGGCTAGCTCGCATCCTAGCTTCCAGGCTAGCTCCCATCCTAGCTTCCAGGCTAGCTCCCTTCCTAGCGTCCATGCTATCATCCCTAGTTTTCCTAGTTCTACTAGCCCCTTTAGCTTACAGTCCTTTCCCACTAGCTTTCTTGATAGCACCCCTAGGGCTCCAGTAGTTGCGCCTAGGGCTCTAGTACGTACCCCTAGCGCTTCGGTCCAGGGTGCTAGTCCCCATTCTAGGGCCCCCCGTCGTAGTGTTAGGGCCCCCCTTCCCAAGATGGCCGCCAACCCAAGTTATGAGATCGAGGAGGAGGAGATGCCTGCCCTCATAAGCGGGTCTGTACCCTCTGTGCTGGAGTCCGCAGCCTGCTCTATCCGCTGCCACAGTCTTCAGCAGCCTGCTCTATCCGCTGCCACAGTCTTCAGCAGCCTGCTCTCCGCTGCCACAGTTTTCAGCAGCCTGCATTTCTCTGACACAGACTCCAGCAGCAGCCTGCTCTCTGACACAGCCTCCAGCAGCAGCCTGCTCTCTGCCACAGCCTTCAGCGGCCTGCTCACCGCCGCCACAGCCTTCAGCGGCCTGCTCACCGCCGCCACAGCCTTCAGCGGCCTGCTCACCGCTGCCACAGCCTTCAGCGGCCTGCTCACCGCCGCCACAGCCTTCAGCGGCCTGCTCACGGACACCCTGCCGCCAGGGTTCCCAGACACCCTGCCGCCGGGGCCCACTGTTTTGCCAGTCCCCGGGCCCTTTGCACTGCCTGACCCCGGACCCTCTGTCCCTCCTGACCGCGGGCCCTCTGTCCCGCCTGTCTTAGGGGCCTCGCCCCCTGACCCTCTACCTGTCCTCCTACAACCGTCTGCAGACCCTACCATTGCTTCCTTTCATTTCCACTCTTCTCCTTTTGCTACTTTTTTTGCACTTGAGTTGTTGGACGACGACTGAAATTCCACACAACTAACTAACCGACCGACTGAAAACCCTGCACCGGCTATGCTTACTTTAGTGGAGGGGTAACTGCTTTTGTGAGGGTTTTGTGGACCTTTGGCCATCCGTTCTGTCTGGCCATCTCGGTGTGGTGGCCTTTGTGGTAGGGTACTGTGACATCCGGTCCAGGGAGGGCTGGCATCCATGAACTATGTAGAGACTGAGATATGGACTCCTTGTATAGTTGGATTATTCTTGTGTTACATGGTTTGAGTGAGGAAAAATCCCCAATCCTGACAGAAATTTAATGCCCCCTTAAATATGAGGAAAACCAATTTAAGACTGTCCCTCTCAGCCCTACAATGTGTTCCAAATGATAAATAACAATATCGTGATCAATTAAATCAAAAGCTGCACTAAGATCCAACATGATTAGCCCCCCAGTATTGCCCGAGTCTGCAATAAGTAACAGATCATTAGAGACTCGCAGCAAAGCTGATTTAGTACTGTGTCCTGCCCGAAAACCTGACTGAAAAACATCTAGCACCTAATTTCTAGCCAAAAAAGAACTTAACTGAGATAAAACTACCTTTTCAAAGATTTTAGAGATACAAGGCAGCTTGGAAATGGGCCAAAAATTATCAAAATCCAACGGGTCAAGAGTCTGCTTTTTAATAAGGGGCTGAATAACCGCCTGCTTAAAACTTAAAGGAAAAATGCCTGTATAAAGACTGCAATTAACGATAGCAGTAATACAAGGCCCAACATAATCAAATGTCTCAGCCAACAAATCAAAAGGCAAAACATCCCAACTAGGAGCTGGGCGTTTCAACTTCCCAATAATAAGGCTAACATCCTTGATTGAGACCAAATCAAATTTATCAAACGTGCTGACATTTTTTAAAGTGTCTCCTGTCAAACCATTCCAGTCATGAAAACCAGATCTAATTGTGTTCACTTTATCTGAAAACACATTTAAAAACTTCTCACAACACTCAGTGGATGGTAAAATTGGGACAGTATTTGAGTTTAAAAACCTATTAATAGATTGAAACAAGATTTTAGGCGATTTTGAATGCTGTTATATAATTTTAGAAAAAAAGGCTGATTTAGCGTCCTTTACAGCCTTTTG
Source organism: Umbra pygmaea (assembly GCA_016801145.1). Taxonomy (NCBI): domain Eukaryota; kingdom Metazoa; phylum Chordata; class Actinopteri; order Esociformes; family Umbridae; genus Umbra; species Umbra pygmaea. The sequence continues at coordinate 9,970 of JACXGM010008040.1, forward strand.
ATATCCCATACGTAAATCACGTAAAATCTGTTGCGAGATCACAAATTTATCCTTTATCCAAGCCTGTTCTGCTTGCCTACACTGCTGTCTAAGAGTCAGAGTTTGTTCATTTAACCACGGCTGATGATTTACCTTACTATGCTTGATCTTATATGGAGCAACAGAGTCTAAAACTCCAGAACACACAGAATTAAAAACCCTAAGTAACTCATCTGGATCTGCCGTAGTAGCTACAGCCTCAGACCATGATACAACAGAATAAGTGATAAAAATATCACCAAACACCTGAGGTGTGGACTGATTAATTGTACGAGAGCGCATATAAGAATGCTGATGCTCCACCTTCTCAATTTGCACATTTACGTTAAAAGTAACAGGCAAATTATCTGAAATACAGGCATCATTAACAACAACATCACAGATAGACATCCCTAAAGAAAAAACAAGGTCCAAAGTATGTCCTTTCTCATGTGTAGGACCAAATACATGTTGTATAAAATTAAATGAGTCCATCAAATCAGAAAACTCCTTCTCCAAAGGCTTCCCAGAACAACAGATATGAATGTTAAAGTCCCCAACAAGTAAAATATGATCAGACAATAATAAAATAATAGATAAGAACTCAGAAAATTCCTGAATAAAAACTTGGCTATACTTTGGAGGTCGATAAAAAATTACTCCCAAACAGACTTATAAAACTCAAGACTTAATAACTGAACCTCAAAGCTCGAGTAGCATGCAGTCGATAAACGGTGACATTTATACTGCTGCTTACAAATAGTAGCTAAACCCCCACTATGACCCATCAGTCTCGGGGTATTAATTAACATATAATCAGGTGGACAAATTTCCTCACAAGGACTACACTGCTCCCGATTTATCCATGTCTGTCCTAAGACCGATCAAGTTGCTCAAATCTGCACCTCTGACATGTGAAAACTTTGCATCTTGATTAAACTGCAGCACTGACAAACCTCCATCCGGAAACACTGGCAACAAATGAGAACATCGCCAACCCCGAAGATCCGCAGCACGATCCATGGTGCCGTCAACTGTAGCAAACTGCACAATAGCACAAGACCTCTGCAAGATTCTCTGCTTCACGTGAGCACCTGCACGTCTCCCTCGTCTTCGGCGCCGCTTTTGCCTGCAGCACGCACATCCATCCGGAAAACGCTGTAAATACGATGGCAGCGAATGAAAGGAAAAGGCACACTTATTTGCACTGCTTATCGACAAGTCCACAACATGCAAACGAATCTGAAACAGGGTAGTATGGTCGTAAACCCACAGAGACTGGCATGGACAAAATAAAACATTTAAAAAGACGAAGAAAACAAACAAACTAAAAAACATAGAGGAGCAACGGCAAGCAACAACACTGGTCGGTGCCATCTTGGAAAAAGGATTTCTAATCCTGTTACTTTGGTTTTCCTCCAGTATCCAGAACTACAACAGTATGTTCATTGTTTCTGTTCTGCGTCCGTGTATTTTGTACTGTATTCTAGCTGAAGTGTCTGTGTGTATGTGTGGGGATATGATATGCGCGGATGGGAATGTGTTTGTTTGTGTTGAGGGTTTTATTGATGTTGGGGATAGTTAAAGGGTTCCTAGGTTGTGCATCTGGTTTAAAAGAGGAGAAGTATGTATTCTAGGGTGCCATTGGTTATGGAGTGCACGTGAATGCTGAAGGTTTTGTAATGAATTGAGGATGTGTTGAAACTGTGTTTGGTGGTTATGGAGTGATGTCGCTGGAAGATCAGATAAAGCTGCTGAATTGTTTGGTTGAGTTCGAACATTCAGGAGAATAGAAAGTGATTGAGTTTGGCTGGGGAAATGAAAAGCACAGTAGGTTTTTGTCAGGGGTTTGTTTTGACTTGAGCTATCTATGTAGGAATTTTAGGTTGAACATTGTTAAGGACTCTTTTTAGTGTCTGCGGAAGCTAGTGGGATTGAATTTCAAGGAATAATTTGATATACACTAGTATGTTGATTCGATTTAGGTACGTTTCTGATCTGTCAGGATTTCAGGTGTCCGTTGTGAGGTATGTTATTTTTTGTGAGGTGACGTGGAAACAGGGTTCTTCGGGTTTGGCCCTAATTTAATATTAGACTGTTGATTTGGCATGAATCTATTTGGGAGTGAATGTTTAAAAGGCGTGCGTTGATTTTTATAAGAATAAAGTAATGTTGCGGCTGAGATTTTTGTGTACTTTTTCAGCGTTGCATTTCAAGACGTGATGGAGCAGTGATTAGGTGGCCTGTGACCTATGGACAGAGGACTAGGGTCGGTGCACAGGATGTAGATCTGTACGTGGGTTGTGATGTAGTCTTTTGACAAGTTATCTTGCGTGTTACCGGCCAGAAAGTTGGAAAGTCTGGGTTTATTTATGAATTATGCATTGTGGTGTTTTGGTTAAATAAAATGATAGGGTTCTGGTTTGATTGTTTTGACTGTATTCTTTCATAGGTCTGTGAGTTGGTTGGGCTATGATGCATTGCTACATTGAGAAGGCTGGATTCCTCTCGGGTTGGTGTAACGTTTTGTAAAGTTTTGTAAATTAGTGATGGATCAAAGTTTTGGGTCATACTGTCTTGCGTTTTTTGTATATACGGGAGTACAATATTTAGGAATAGGGAGTTGTTGCATTTCTTTGATAAGGTTTTAAGATGATTGTGGGAGCGTCACATTCTGGGAGGTGGAAGAGTAAAATGAAGGTAATATTTGATTGGATATGCGAGTCGAATGTATTTACATTAAGATACTTAGTGGATGATGTTGCATTTTATGGTTTAATTGGTCAATAACGTTTTAACTGCTTTTGATGGAAGGACTGATTTTATGTTACTTAACTTTATAACATGGACGGTCCATGCGGATTTAAGTGTTTATTAATAGCACTTGAGGGCGGCCTCTGGTTGTTTTATATCAAACTACTTTTAGCCTGTGGAAAGTAATGTAATATTCTTGAAAATATGAAATGGGTATTTTGACAAATACGACGGAAATCTTAAATCGTTGGGTTGTTGCTTAAAAGCATGTTGACGGTTAGGATTTAAATTGAGAATAGCATTTAAAGCATTTTGACAAACAGGCTGCCTTATAGTTACAATTAAAATGATGGCAGGCCAATACAAAATTTCTGAGTTATTAAAATTGACAGGGACACGAACCACTGTATGAAATGATGCTATGCTACTTTGCCTGCAGGGAATAATATGAGTTGAAGAACATAAAAATCTGGGGATTTAAAGTGATGGTTTGGAGTAATACAACCCTAAGGTCCTTTGCACCTTGACCTCGAGCCAAACAACTCCCCATAAGCTTTTTTTTGTTGTTATAACATTGGTCACGTTAGAGCTATCAGTCGAATGGCTTAGTGCAGGCGCTAATGGAACTAAGGGTGTATCTCGTAAATAACCCCACTAATAATGCCCGGAATGTTACCAAATTTATACAGTAGTACAAATAGGTTACTGCACTTATAAAATTAGGCATTGAAAAGTTTGTAAGTACACCAGAAGTATATTTAAATAACACTTGCCTGATGGTGTAATGAATACTCCCAAGGTACAAAAGAACAATGTTTAATAAAAACAGGTATATATTAGTCCAAAGGCGAAGGCACAGAATGATAAGCTAAGGCAGGATAAGTAAAAAAAAAGAGCAATGGTCAGGCCAGAATATCAAGACAAGAGTGGTGGCAAAGGTACAGGGGATAATCCAAGGCAGAATAATCAACAAAACAGAGCAATGGTCAGACCGGAACAACAATACAGTACTGAATTTGGATAATTGAGTCCAGGTTATGGGAAGTGTAGTTCTGAGTGGCCAAGAATAGGGAAGATGTAGATCCCAGGGAAGAGGAACTGGGGAACATTACAGATGGCTGCTACTCTCAGCTGCTAGGCAATACATGTTGTGCTCTGTGCGTGATCTCGCGGGATATTGCGGGATCACGGTAGCAAAGGAAAAATTATGTGCTTTCAATAAAACAACAAATGGGGTAGGGTAATAAAATTTGCGGATTTGGGGACTTCTTTACTATGGTGTACAAATAACTGCTTCTTACATTCCCATGAAATGGGTTAATCAGTGCTGAGACCTCCAATTTGAACTGGACTGATAAACCGGGTCAATTTAAATGCTGTGCACAAATATGAGAATTCTGATTGGAGAGTTAGTTCTTTGGAACAAGAAATTCTTGGAATGTTTCTCACCTCTTTACCAAATAGGGGAATTATTGTTGGCTTTCACAAATGGGATGGAAATTTATTGCTTATGTTGAAGCGCTGAGAATATTTGTTTAGGAATTATGTATTGTGTGTCATCTTGGAGCTCCCTGTGTTGTATGTTTTACTATGTTATATCTCAGTTTTGTCAATTTGTTTTTCTGTTGTCTAAAGGAGAGCAGCTGAGGGGGGATGGTGAACATCCGAGGACTGTCCTGGTGAACCTTGGCCACTCAACCGTTTACGGTGGGGTGTCACAGGATGTTTGCAGGCTGGAAAAAGTTATTTAGTTGGGTTAAAATACTGAATAGTGATAAGGGGGGGAAAATTGCTAGGCGTTGTTGGGTAATAGTTCTCAGGGATTGAGGTGAATGTTAGACTTTTGGTTAACTTTACTAGAGTCCTGAGATTTAGGGGTGGTTATGGTTTCCGGGTTTTCTTTGTGTTGAAATGGGGTCAGATAAAGGGTAAATTTTGGGCATCGAGAATATGTGTTAGAGATTATGGGCTACTTGGGCACAATTTAATTTTTTTCCTCAGCATCAGTGTTTTCATTTTTTAGGGCAGTCCTTGAGATCTGTTCAGGACAGGGTCATTTTTATTTTATTTTTAGTTTGGACTATTGACAGTATTGAGGATTTTCCTTGGACGGAGGGTTGTGTTTAGGTTTAGACATTTTTTTTCTATTTTGAGATATCTCATGGTTAGGTTTTGAGATAGTGGGGGGGTTTTGGGGTTAGAGTAAACTGTTATTTTTGTTGACTTTAGGGGCTGTGCGAGAGCCTTGTGGTTCCATGCTAATTGGGGCACTACATTTTTTACAGTTCATCTTACTGGGGTTTAATGGGTTGATATTGGGTATATTTTAGTTGGTCCTCTATGTAATAAATTGGTTTTCCATGTTTTTCGCTGTTAAAAAAGGGGGACGTGGAGAATAGATCAGTAACAGTGACAAGTTATTGAGTTCTCCATTTTATATCTTCAGATTATGAACATACAGGTTTTATTTTAACATCTTTTATTATTAGGTTTTTTCAAGGCACAAATACAGATTTGAATTGTTGTTTTACTATTGTTAGCTAAAGGACTAACACCTTTTCAAGTTGAGGATTATTTTGGATTTAGGCAGTTAAATTTTATTTTGACATAGGTTTTGTCTGACACAACCTAAGTAAACCATTTTAACCAGTTGTGAAAGCTTTGTTTCATATCATGGAAGAAGAGTTGAGTCCGTTTGCTGTTGGAGGTTCCATTCTAAAAATACCTCCACTGAAGGACCTGAACAAGAGATAAGACTGTTTTTAGAAGCTGACTGGGATGCATGAGCGTTGTCAACCTGCAGAGACTTGAAAGAAGGACAGAAACAATTTGGGGCACAGAGAGATACTTCAGAAGATTGCAGTACAGCCACAGAGGGGGGACGGAGAAGGAGATGCCTTGAGTCCAGAGTCGAGCATTGCTGAGACGAGATGGAGGGCAGAGACGAAAAAGGACTTTTGAGGACTGGACCATCGAGACCAGCCAGAGACCAGCCAGAGAGGAGAGACCAGGGGAGTTCGAGCTGAGTTCATTTCAAAATGCATTTTACAACACACTGAAAATATAGTTTAAAGAGAGTTTGATCACTTCTAACCTTAGAAAGTGGACATAGAACATGTGACTAATTATAGATGGTTGAGATTGGAATAGCAGAGTCACTGATTAAAATGGTATCAGGTGTTATAATTGTTTACTTAAAAAAATCTTGGTATTTTATTGTCTTTCAAAGTCGCCTTGTGTGGACCAATGCATGGAAAATTGGACATCAGAGAGTGGAGCGAACGCAATGTATAAGATTCCCCAAAATCACGGTTGGCATGAAAGAACTGAAGCGTGATTGAGACATGATGACATGAGGTTTCAGAACTTTCAGATCTTGACTTGTCCTCAAGGAACCTGAGAAGTGTGCAGTGATACAGATTGTATACACTTGAATAAAGACTGATAAACTAAATCTGTTAACAAGAAAGAAAATAGTTGCAAGGTCGATATTGGCCTAAGGGCTGAAGATTTGAATACATGAGGGATTTGCCAGTGCAGGGAAGAGGGGTGACCTTCACGTGAAATTTTGTGATATTAGAAAGATGCGATGAGGATTAGCTTGTTTGGCATGACGTGATGACAAAGTCACGTTAAGATTGATATGCAATAATGATGTTATACTTGCGTAGGGAACACTCATTGTTTTGAAAGCGACTTCGGAATCCACGCTTTTGAGGCGATATTTCATTTACTACTTTATAGTAGTAAATCAAAGAAATCACTGATAGTAAATTATGATCTAAAAGTTAATGTTGAGCGCTTTCATTTAAGTAATGTTCTAAAAATGTGTCATATCAGGCGTTTGATGTTTCCGAGAAGGTCTCAAAAAGTTGATGAAGATGAGATCATTATATTTGATGTCTAATGCAGTAACTGACAGTCAAATGTTATTGCTTTGTCTTGTTTAAAATGTGAATAGGAATTTGTGTCTCTGCTAAACTTTGGGAGATGAGAATTTAACATTTTTGTTGAAAAAAGGGTTTCCCTAATGATGTTCGGGGTCTATACTTTGCAAGAAAATAGAACGGTTGCATGTCTAAAAAAACATGTAATCTATTTTGCTCCTTCTACAATACTCTCCTCTTTCTTAATTAATTTGACACGATATGAGCTGAGATTAGGGGCACTACCTTAATGTAGGTCTACAGATAATTATTTGGACTTCATGGCTTGGTTTGTGCTCTGACATGCACAAGTTACCTGGGGGACCTTATAGACAGGTGTGTGCCTTTCCAAATCATGTCCAATCAACTGATTTTACCACAGGTGGACACTCCAATCAGTTTGTGTGAAAAATCTCAAGGACGATAAGTAGGAAACAGGATGCATCTGAGGTCAATTTTGAGTGTCATGGCAAAGGCTGTGAATACTTATGTGCATGCCTTTTTTCTTTTTAACAAATTTGCTAAGATTTCAGACACACTTCTTTCACATTGTCACTATGGGTTATTGTTTACAGAATTTGACGGAACTAATTAATTTAATCCAATTTGGAATAAGGCTGTAAGATAACAAAATGTGAAAAAATTGAATTGCTGTGAATACTTTCCGGATGTACTGTATTAAATTATTAAATCCAGCAAAGGATTTAGTAAATAGACACCAGGAAAGTTAGAAGAACTCGCATAAAGGCATCCAGGTGTAGGAAGTGATAAGACTTGAAAAACATGAAAAACACATTTACCAAATTATTTACAGGACAGGAAAAGACCATGACTGCACTGTTACACCATCTTTGGTAGTTTCCAATATATATACTTTCATAAGAATGTGACATACAATGTTTGAAACTTTACCCTAATTCTGTAGAATCATTTTCATATCTGGTTATGATGACATGGGGCAAAAGTCATGACATTAAGATCATTAAAATCATATATAAATAACAGTGCAATTACATTTGTTATATGTTTTAATCAGGAAGGGGCCACTTGAAACTAGTGGGTACATTTCCAGATGTCCTTACCTCTTCTTGAGGCCTCAAAGCTGTCAAAGAGGTTTATTCTCTGGATATCGTAGGTCAGGGTGGTGTTGGGCATCAGTGTCCTGTTCCTGTTGATGTTGGTCACAGCAAATTTAAAGGCCAATTCCTCCACACTTACAGGTTCATTTTCAAGAGTCTCAAAGATACCACCTAGGAAAACAGATTAAAAGAGAGTATGTGGTTATTTACAAGTGGTCTTTGTTACTAAAGAAGAAGATTAAGTTGTAATAGTTAAATTGGTAACACTTTAAGGGTACATTAATTGGCATTAATTAAGTATGTTTCTGATCAGAAAACTGCATATTTAATAAATATCATTCCTGTTTTAGACCAGGGTGCAGTAGCATCAACATTATAAATTGCATCTTTATTTTTTTTGGAGCCAAAAGACGGAAATGGCTGGCAACTTGGCATCCACTGAAAAATACATTCTGTGACTTTTCGGAATTGGGCGGGCCTATTGAACTGTGAGCAGCATGTGTGTCTGTGTACAAATGTTTTGAGAAAATTGCCTGCTTAGTGATTGAAAATGGCAGCGGTGCAACAAAACTGTCCAGAACTTGTGGAAAAGCAGGGTACTTGTAGCTTAATTTGGAATTACTTTGCCTACAAACCTTTGATGAAGGCAAACCTAAAAATGTTGTAACTCTAATTTGTAAGAAATTATTCAAGGTTTGTCAGGTGAAGGGGGGAAACACATCAAACCTCTTGAAGCATCTGTCTGACAACTACCCTAATCTTTTCATAGACTTCAAAACACGACAGAAAAAGAAAAAAAAGAAAAGATATATGAAAAGTAAACTAAGTTGATGTTTCAGGGCAATTGTGGGCTACACAAAAGCCATCACATTTTAATTTACACACAACATAAGTTTTACTTAATACCGAGTTCGAACGCAGCTTTTATTTACAGTTCTTGCTACAACTGGGTGGGGAGTATTTCGCAAAAAGCGCCACCCAAGTAATGCGGGGAGGTCAGCTTTTATTGAAAAGCTTAATCAGTCTAGTAGTGGCCTAACCACTCTCTTATCCGCATAGTGCAGGCGGAATTCCATTCCGTGATTAATCGTAGGAAATCAGGCAATATTTGACATGGCAAAGGAGCTGGCAAATGAGTAGTCAAAACTTAATTACGTTAATGAGAATATGAGGTAAGATGATCAACAGTTTATGTTGAAAATGTGCCAACAAGTTTCTATGTTTAAGAGTTAAGTATTTGAACTGATGTTCAGTTTTCAATATGTTCACATACTGTAATAAAGTTTTAAATAGTTGGATACTTTGTTAATGTTTTATTAAAAAGAAATTGAGATTTGTTTATTGCTGTGGTACTGTTTCGGTATCGATGTCCCGAGGTACCAAAGCAAGTATCGGTACTGAAGTCAAAATGTTAGTACGGAACATCCCTACTCTACTGTTAAAAATACTGATCTCACTGGGATTGGCCATAGACCAACGTGATCTCTCAGAAATCCGTGATACTACCACGGATACTTAACTTCGAACTCCGTGGCAGTTCCACGGAATGGCTGAATATTCCGTGAAACTGCCACGGATCCACTTTGCATATATTCTGTTTTCTATACCAACGCGATGCAGACGTGTTGCAATTGCGAGTTCGAATCCATGCGGACACTTTGCATATATTCTGTTTTCTATACCAAGCGATACAGACGTGTTGCTTTTTTATCATTTTTTTACTCACTATCACCATGGTTACAAACAATACATTACGAAATAATACAAGTTACATCGAGTTAGAAGCAAGGTTTCTGAGTGGTTAAGGTTAGGTTAGGGGTTTGGGAAGATTACATCGAATTAACAGCAAGGTTTCTGAGTGGTTAAGGTTAGGTTAGGGGTTTGGGAAAGGCTTACATCGAATTAACAGCAAGGTCTCACTGTGCGCCAATCGCAGACTTTTCCGTGAAACTGCCACGGAATTTGATCCGTGTCCATTTCACAGAATTTTCGGCCATTCCGTGGAACTGTCACGGATTCTGAGGTTCATATTCCATGGCAGTCTCACGGATTTCTAGGAGATCAGGCTGCCATAGACACTTGTAAATGTTTTCAGAATTTTCTTAGGTTATCATAGTAGATCACAGGAAAGTATTGCTGATGGGGTAAAATGTGACTTTGTTACCATTCATAAAGCAGTCACACAAGTTTCAGGTTTGGGTCCTTTTATTACGTCCCTCTCTCTCTCTTTCTATTTGTGTCTGTCTTTCTTGATTCAGTTCAGACACAGATGGCGCTGATTGGGTCATTAGGGGACAAGGGACGCCTGGGTTGGTTCTGCCTAGGTAGAGGTTAAAAGCTTCAGCTGTCCCTGCCTGACTCTCTCTGCTCTCAGCCCACCTTGTTTTGTGTGGTTTGATAAATACTTTGACATACATATTGACATACATATTTACAAAACTCACACCTTACAGGCTACCTTGAATTCAAACACTGGCACTACACTCCTCATGTCCACCATCACACCTCATGGTTTATGTTTTTTGTTGCTGGCTAAGTTGGTTTAATTAATAAACTTATAGCGATACTATACCTCTGTCAACATGTGGACTCCCTTGTTTGTCACACTCCATGAGCCGGGTTGTGACAAATGGGGGCCCGTCCGGAATTTTGCCTTGGCATTTTGGCATTTTGTTTAGAATACCCCTGGATTGATTTGTAGTTTGGTTAAGCGCTACTTTGTGAGTCCTAGCTACTCTTTGTTTCTGGTATAGTACCAGGGTTTGTGCATGGCTAGTTGGCCATTTGTGTGCGCTATTGGGGGTTGGCAGGTTTTTCCTGTGGTAGCTCTGCTGTAGAGAGGTGTTACTGTTCCCTGGTTGAATATTGGTAAGTTGTCATTACAGTCCCTGACTGAGATGTTTTGATTAGTACATATCCTTGAGTGGTTTTATCTCATCCCTTGTTAGGTATAGCGGTGTGTTTCCTGAGGAGCCACGTTGTGCGTTGTTTGTTATGTTTGTGTGGTGTTAGCGGTTAGAGCAGTTGTCTCGGGGGCACATCCGTGGTTTGGGGGTAGTCCTTCATTCCAGCAGGCTTTGGCGCATAAATACCCACCGCAAAGCCACTGAAGACTAGGGGTGAGTTTATCATAGCTTGTGGAGATTTTCCATGTCGAATTTTCTATTGTTTTGCACTGTAAAGTCAGCTGTTTCCTGAATTGTTTGAAAGTTTGTTGGGGGCAGTGTTGGAATACCACCTTCTTTGGGTATAGCATTATGGCTTCCATTGAGGCATTCATTCGGGCTCCATCTGAGGAATTGCTTTTGCAGTTTACAAAAGAACAGCTTTTAAATTTCAGTGACCATATATATATATGGACCATATATATTGAAGGCTAGCGTGAGCCCGCCCGTAACCATACCACCTGTTATACCTGTAACCACACCTCCTGTTGTATTTTGTGCTGGTTTGACATTTGAGCAGCAAAAATAGTTACTTTCATTGCAGCAAGATAAAGAACTTGAACTAGAGAAGTTCAAGCAGGATACAGAACAAGCAAGGCTGCGGTTACAACACCGCCGGTTAGACTTGTTCAAAGACGGAACGCTTTCAGGCGAGTTTTCCTTTGAGGATGACTGTTCAAGCCCCCCAAGGGGATGCTATTATTTTGGTCGTGACCCACCTTTTGACGTTTCTGCTAATCTCCGGTTGTTGCCAAAATTCTCTGAAAAAGATCCTGACCTATTCTTCACTTTATTCGAACGTGTGGCAAATTCTCGTGCTTGGCCTGATCACATGATGTTTCCGGACACTTAGGTGTCAGTAAGACATATGATCGTGTTTTACGTATTTTTTTTGGTCTTGTTTGAAAATATTGTTGCCGCCTACATTAAAACGTGTCATGTCTGCCAGATGACTGGAAAACCTAATCAGGTGTTGAAGCCAGCGCCACTACAACCTATTCTTGTGATGGGTCAGCCATTTGAGCATTTGATTATTGATTGTGTTGGTCCATTGCCTCGGTCTAAAGCTGGTAGCACCTACATGCTGACTGTGGTGTGTCAGGCTACGAGATATCCTGCGGCTTACCCACTCCGCAACATTACCACTAAGTCTGTTCTCAAGGCGTTATCGCAGTTCATTTCTATATTCGGAATACCTAAGGTCATTTAGAGTGATCAAGGTTTCAACTTTACATTTGGTTTCTAAAATCATAGAACTTTGTTCATTCTGCTACAGGACAAGCAAGTGAAACGGTCAGTGCTGTTTTCCCAGACTCAGCCACACTACGTTTACACCTACAAGTGTTTCAAACTCACAATCACCAACATTGTGAATCATTTGCATCCCTGGCTAGTGCCTTTAGCCGCTACACCCCTTTTGCTTAGGAATATCAGAGAAAATCTGAAGTACTTTTCTTTCAGTGAGCAGCTTCCATACTTCATATAAACCTAACCCTAAATGTGCAGAATGGTGATGCGGTACAAGTGTGAGAACTTTAGATTACTGACATCTGTATAGTTGTAAGCAGGAGCTATTGCCCGTCCAGCATTTTGCAGGTAAATCTCAATTTCAGTATTTGAGGCGTTTGCCTGCCCAGTTAAGAGACACTGTACTTAATTGGCCTACACACCTATACAGCTGTCCTTGTTTGGTTTAATCTTCTGCAGTAGAGGTACCATCTGCATTCACGTTTGTCTCTTGTGTCTGACTCCACAAACAACTGTTATAGATCTACACTCAGTACAATAAATAATGTTAGATTTGTTATTGTTGTAATTCTTATAATATGTTTACATCTATATATTTATTTTCATTTACATGTATTAATACAGGTGAAAACAAGCTCAGACCAGTGTTTCATTTACAGTTGTGCCCTGTGATAAAACAATATGAAGACATATTGGATAGAATTTTCTATAACAAAATAACAACAATTCCATTTTGTTCTGTTTTCAGTACTGGTAAGAGTTAACAGCTAAGAGTAGAAAACAGCATCCTAAACACTCTGAATGTGTATTCATCATAATGGTAAGAAGGGCACAATGACATAGTTGTTAACTTTCTCACTCCCACTGTTGTCTATCTTGGTTTCCTTCAAAGTGACTTCCCCAAAACACACATACTCATCACTCTACCCTGGGTTTTAGCCAAGGTTGAATGAAGAGGTCCCAATCAGCCAAGTAACTTTGTTTGATCTAACAATGAGCTATCTGTCTATCCTACCACATTACACCAACGCACTGACCCTGTTCTGTATTAGATTAAACTTTATTGACATTGGAAAGAGTACAAAACCATGGCAATGAAACTTAATTCAGCATCTGACCCAGATGCAAAAAGAAGTATGGGTGCATATTTTAGTGCAGATGATGATGTGGAAAAAGTATATAACCAGTAATTATTATTATTATTATAGTATTAATAATATACAATATGTACAGTAATAGTATTAATAATATACAATATGTACAGTATTTGGAGTATATGAACAATATACCTTTGTAATCAAAATAATAGGAGTACAACATCACTAACCAGAGCAATGTTTTTGGTAGAAACTTATTTCAATATGGCTTATAATTTAATAGTAGGTGTAGTAGAGTAATAGAAAACCTACAGACTCAAAAGTCATGAAATGGATGCTGCTGATTCTGTGTAATTGAATCATTAATTAAAAGGGGCGTGTTCAAAATAATAGCAGTGTGGAGTTCAAGCAGTGAGGTCATTCATTCTGTGAAAAAACAGGTTTTAAACAGGTGGCCCTTATTCAAGGACGAAGGCAGCAAATTTTTTACATTCTGTTATAGTGCATTTCTCTCAGAAAATCAAAGTAAAATGGGTTGTTCCAGATGTTGTTCAGAAGAACAGCGTACGCTGTTTAAAAGTTGATTGGAGAGGGGAAAACATACAAAGTGCAGAAAATTATAGAATGCTCAGGATGCTTAATTTCCTAATGGCAACATGAAAGCATGGATCCTGCATTGTATCAATGGTTTGGGCTGGTGGTGTTGGTATAATGGAGTGGGGAAAATTGTCTTGGCACACTTTATGCCCCTTAGTACCAATTGAGCATTGTTTCAATGCCACAGCCAACTTGAGTATCATTGCTTACCATGTCCATCGCTTTATGACCATAGTGTACTCATCTTTTAAACTCTTAAGGATTGGGCTCTGATTGTGAAATTCTGCCTGAAAAACATACCCAAAGTTTACCTCTTGTTACACTGGACCTAAAGCAAGGAGAAACATACACTTGATAGACTTTCCTTAGAAGGAAAGACTTTGAAATTTGTGGATATGTAAAAATAATTTAGAAATATAGCCGCAAGTGGCGATTTGCGGGTTCAACCCTTTTTTCTCAATAGCGACTTCAAAGTAATTTCACACAAGGTTCAACATTGTTATGAAACATATCCTATCATTTTTATGATCTATAGCTTGATTTATGTAATTCCACATAGTCATTTTACATTTAAAGCGCCCCCTAGTGGTCAATTTGAATGAAACATGCAGGGTGTGGTTCAGTTACTTATTAAGAGATTTGTCATGATTGGAGAATGAATATGCAATTAATAGTAACATTTGTGTATTGCCACTCACCTATCTTGCGCTTGTAGCGCCCCCTAGTGGTCAATGTATATGAAACCATCTGGGTATATCTGGGGAACTTATCTGAACATATCCTGTGAGTTTTGTGATGATTGGCCTTACAGTTGCTGATTTATATTCATTTATGTCCAGAGCCACACCCCTTTAAAAGTTAATTGGTCAATAACTTGAAATGTAATTGAGATTGACATGTTTTGTTCAACTTCAAATAAGCTTGATCCAATAATGATTCACTGAAAATGTGGTGGCAATCAGAGCTACGGTGTAGGAGAAGATGAAAGCACCCCCTAGTGGTCAATTTGAATTTGAATTTCAGGGCGCGGTTCAGTTACTTATGATATATCTAGAGAGATTTGCAATGATTGGAGATTGAATATACAATAATAGTACAATTTGTGTAATGCTACTGACCTATTTTGTGCTTGTAGCGCCACCTACTGGCGCATGTATATGAAACTGTCTGGGTGTATCTGGGGCACTTATCTGAACATATCCTGTGAGTTTTGTGACGATTGGCCATACGGTTGCTGATTTGTGTTAATTTATGTCCAGAGCCACGCCCCTTTCGAAGTTCATTGGTCAATAACTTGAAAAGTAATTGAGATATCAACATGGTTTATTCAACTTTTAATACACTTGGTCCAATGATAACTCACTGAAATTTTGGTGGCAATCGGAGCTACGGATTAGGAGCAGATGTCAAAAATGTGTTTTTCAAATAATTCAAAATGGCGGAAATATTTTGTAGGCGGACCTTAATGGTCCTTGAGGCTTTTTTGTAGAGCACACTGAGTTGCACCTGTGTGAGAAATTTCAAGTCAATTTAACTTACGGTGTGAGGGGCGTGGCCTTTCAAAATTTACATTTTGAAGCCTTAATTACAGCGCCACCATGTGGCCGATTGGGTTCATATTTCTATGGAAGCACATGCACACCATTTCCAGTTTTTCCCCTAAGTTTCATGTTTCTAGCTCATTCCAGCTCACGGGAATTTTAGCCGGCGTGGCAGACAACAAATAATAACCATTCAACACAAAAACAATAGGGTTCTACCACTTCGTGGTTGAACCCTAATAAGTGTACACAGTATATCTGGCACAAGATGAAAGAAAGAAAACATACATAATATATACTTTTTAACATAATCTTTCAAATGCAAATAAAAGCCATATATTGAAAATGGGTCCTAAACACTTAAACACTTCTAATCATGTCCCCCACGGGAGGACAATATATGTCAAAAAATTTAGAAGGAGCTATTGACTATTTTGTAAGAGGACCGAAGTGTCCTTCATGATTGTGCACAAGTGACCCCAAGTATCCAAAATCATATTATATAAATAACATAATAATAATTACATGATATGGTTACAAAAAAAGTTTATATTCTTACAAAACATATATTTATACAAATGGCATACATGGTTACAAACAAATGGTCAATTCATACACAGACCCATCTCCTCTGCAGAGTCAACCATCCTTTCTGTGTCACTTTCTCGATACACATGTAGTTTATATCATTTTTGGCTCACAAGAATCAATCAAACATGCCTGAAAAGCCTTCGTTGAATTCAGATGGTTCGGTTATGATTTGATGGATTTACTGTCAATCAAGTGAGTGTCATTCTGGCCCGTATTTATCAAGCTTCTTAGAATTACTCTTAAGAACACTGCTAAGACTTGACTTAAGAGTAAGAAAATTCTTGGCTCAAAGCTGCGCTTTAAAATTAAGTTATCGAACATCTCAGTCCTACTTTTAGTGAAGTGTAGGACTAAATCTTAAGTGTCAGTCTTAGAGCTGATTCACAACACTTTGCTGTGCCCAAACAGGATTTTGGATGACGACATAGGCAAGATCCAATCACTGAATAGATGTACTTGTTTAAGAATATTCTCAGATAAATTCAAATTCAATGGTGACATTCATAAGAGGAGTTGACATTCAACAAACATTTGACAATAGAGAATTTTCAAGAGAATCCATTATGATATACACATTGTAAATTAAAGATCAAAAAAGGTTTCCAACACGTTTTCCACTATTTTTCCATCAAATATTTCAAACGAGTGTGCTGTTAACTGACCTGCCTATATATAGCCTAGAGTTAATGATGTAATCATAGCCACCATGGATTCCAAGAGATAACCGAACTGGAGAGAATAATGACACTGCTTGCTGTAATTTCTGAGTGGAGAATATGGAATCTGCACTTCCACTGGCCAATCCCTCTCCACCACACTTCGTGTGATACGATGTGCCCTGTGACAGGATATATTATATATCACCGATATAGTGTTCTATTAATAAACTATGAAACAATTGTGAATAAATAACTTACAAAAAGGCTACATGTTGTAGTTCATTTGGGCTTCTATCAGTGGCATATAGAAAGGGGTGAGCAGCCAAGAATGGGTATCCTCTGGCAGCAGAAAGTGCCTTTCAAACAGCTGCTTCGGGCCACTTTCATTCAATATCGCGCGTCATGGGTAGACCCAGGCAATTTGGGTACCACATTATAGTGCCATCCATTGCGCCTACTACTCTTGGGAAGCCGGCTATTTGCATGAATTATGTTTGCTTCTGTTGGATTATACGGGGTGTTGTTGGGAAGTCAGTGAAACGCGTGACAATGTGTTGAGCTGTAATTGCAATAATTGTTTCCATTACAATCGAATTATTAATGGTTGTGATGGGCCAAATCATTAGCATTGCGTGGCAAATGAAGCATAATCACCACCTTCAATTAATCTGAAAATGAATTGCTGCATAAATGTCACTGGTGAAATTACGTTCCTCACTCAGTCGCTGACGAAGATGATGCCTGCTCTGTCCAAACAATACCGTTTTTAATTAATTAAGCGGCGTCAAACAATTAAAAAAAACATTCTTCCTCTCCTAAAAGATTTGCGCACATCTCTGTCTACGCCATCACAATCCCCTACTGGCAACTCTTAACCACTTGAGAGACCTCTCGAGGGGTCTTAAATTGCTGGGAGAGTAAGAGTGATTCTTAGCTTTGAGAAATTTGGTAACTTGCTTTTACACTTAAGTTTGAGAGTAGGAGTAAATTTTGTCAATTCTCAGCACTTAAGACTAAAATGGCACTCTGAGAAGCTTGATAAATACGGGCCCTGGTGAATTAGCGTGACCCGGATGTCATGTATAATGTTGTGTAATTATGCTTTCCCTGGGTGTAGAAAGATAATGAGATGTCTGTGAACATCTAGACAGCCTGGGGGATCCGAATCGGATAAAATACAGCAGCTGGATCACTGTTTTAAAGGTTAAAATTCTATAAATAATTTGTGATAGTTGTAGTTATAGTTTGTAAACACTGCAGTTTGCGGTAAAGTTAAATATAGTTGTTGATCATTTTCACATAACAAATGGATTATACCAATGAAAACAATTCTCCATGTCATTGCTGGGACCCCCTTTAGATGACAAATCAGTGAAAGATTACTGACTGTAAGTAAAACAATTTTGTCAGACATGGATATATTAGCTGAGTCATGGATATATTCGCTGAAGGAACGGTTTGTTTAAAATGCACTCACGTTATATTACGTGGCTTTTTATTCTTGTCATAGTTATTGTAAATCGGATATTTTAGCTAAATTCATGTGTTTCCAGGCTTTTTTTACATGTCAGACATGTATATGCAGAGTAAAATCTAAACTTGTGAGCAGTGATTTTAATCCATTTTTTTATCCATTTCTTTGTCCCAAACATCCCGCCGACAGAACGCTGATCCTTAAGAGTTTAATGGCTAATTTCAGCAAGATTACATGCCAATTTCACCTCTAAAGTGGTTTCCTAAACAATGTAGTTCGTGGTAAAGTTAGATTTAAGTATGCCTAAGTGATGGCTTATTTATTTAATCTCATTTATTCCTTTGTGAAATGTTTTACTGTAGCTAACATATTTATACTATGGGCCCTATTTTAACGATCTAAGCACATGGCGTGAAGCTTGATCTAGGGGTAGGGCTAAGGGGAAGGAGTGGATACCCCTTAAAACCAAGCATTTTCAAGCGCTTACTTGAAACCAAGGGGTACCCAGAATACACTACGCAACCGGCAACACTGGCAGCCAGGTCATCAAGAGAGTCTAATAAATGTAATTTCTGCTTAAATATTTGACTTAAAAATTACGACAGACTTGTTTTGTGCTATACACAGTCCTGTATATATATATTTGCAACCATGTCCTTAATTGAAATGTTTTTTAAAAATCGCTAGTTTGCTACGCAAACGTTACATTCATTGATGATTTGCACAACAGTCCACATTTCTCTGACTAGGCTTGAATGGACTCCATGCATGTATACAGTTTTAACTAAACTACATTAGCAGCGGATTTTGTTTGATATCTTGAAAGTTTGAGATCAACACTTGTCGCCTTTGGTGAAGTAGCAGCCAGCTAGCGACGATGTATAATAACGTAACCATGACTGAGTGGTGTCTCATTTCATAGGGGTATGTTTTCATCCCTATCCCTTACCACTCGATTTAGAGGGACAAGGGCTAGGGGTAAGACGAATGGGTAAGGGAAGGGGTAGGAGAGAGAAATGGGATTCACCTTAAGTGTCTTCATTAATTCATAGGTGTGTTTTGGGCTTAACATGCAATAAACCAATCAGAGATTCATCTCCCATTCCCTTTAAGAGCAAGGCACGTTTGTACCTTTTGCGCATTGCTATTATGACAGCGGATTTGCACGGTATAATTTTTATTTGTAATCTTTTGCATGTTTACATGCTGCTGCGCTGCCCTGTGTGTGTGCAACAAGCATAGTGTGCACGTGCTGTGCCTATGCCATAGGTCCATTTGACTAATTTGCTGTTAAAATAACTATGACATGCTGCGCCATTGACTTTAGACCAGGTTTTTGTTGGTCAATGCCACGATCACTTTCCGATGCCTCAAGATAGCAATACACCCAGAATTATCCTGAACACACCTCCCTGTTAGATCAGCACTCCCATGGGTGCAAATATGGGTGCAGGTGCATTTGCTATTTAAACGATGCAGGTGCCTGATGGGAAATTGACAACTGCGTCAGTCTTAAAGGTCCCATGGCATGAAAATTTCACTTTATGAGGTTTTTTAACATCAATATTAGTTAATCTAGCCTGACTATGGTCCCCCAGTGGCTAGAAATGGCGATAGGTAAAAACCAAGCACTGTGTATCTTTCTCTGACATTGAGAAAACGAAAGCTAAAACGAGCTGTTCTGATATTTTCCCCTTATGTCGTCA
>JACXGM010008041.1:0-29602 GCA_016801145.1 Umbra pygmaea
ATAAATGATCATTATTAGGTCAGAGAGTTAGGTAGGAAATATCCAACCACGTCTATTCTATAAAGCCTCTATAGGCATTTATTAAGCATTTCTCCGTTCTTAACCCAAACTATTGCAAAAGGGAAAAGGAAATATATCATTGATTGATGTAGTAATTTATTGTGCATATTAATGGTATCCTTTTACTCCCTACTACAAAGCTGCTGACCATTCCAAATTCAGCCGCTATAAAATTATTACTAATATATTAAGCCTCTTCTCACCTGTTGTTGCTGAATGTCAATATAATTAGAACTGCCTGGTTGTACATAACAATGGTAAGTAATAACCATGTACTACAAACTAAAAATTCTAACATGCAAATAAGCGCAATTACATGCCACGTGCTGGGGCCATTTTCAGAACCACAGACTGCGTCATTCACAACAGGAAAATGTGACTTTACAATTTGTGGCAGATGAATGGAGAACTGTATGCTACAGAGAAAGAATGGTTGTCTTAGACAAGATGTCATTTAATGTGAGATCATTAAATTACATCAATTGTAAACTTACATGGAACAAAAACCTGCAAATTGTCTTTGGTTATAACAAATATGGCTTTGTGATTAAATCATTAAAACTTAGCACAGCCAAAGCCGACAGACATTAGCCTAAACCTTTCATTTCATACAGATGTTAACAAGTAGATTATTCAAAGCAGCGCGTGCTGGCATGCACCTACATAAAACTAAACTTACTTTTTTCAAGTGGTAGGCTACATCATTTTTAACATACATTTTTTGAACACAAAATGTAGTTGTTTACACACACAATCACACAAAACATTTTAATGACTAGAAGCCATGCATAATCTCAAATTTAAGTGAACCACTCACCTGTCTTCCGCATCTTTATCAATGTAGCCCTTGTTGAGGACAAAGTCCCGAAGAAAACACTCCTTTTGATCCAGATTTGGGTCATTCCAGTAGTCCCTCAGGTATTGCTGTTATAACAAACATTTTAGTTACATCCGGACACCAGCCAGTAAACACCTCAAAATCATTTCAGGTCATTTTTCCAACACCATAGTAAAATAAACCTTTTCAATGCATTCTGCACTTCCTAAACTGACCTGCGTAAGTTTGAGTTCACTCGCCAATGAGGTGACTGTCGAGTGAATGAAACTACAGGGGAGGTGATCAGTCGAATTGCGTACCTGTTCTCGTCATGGCCCTGAATCAGGTTGATTGGATATTACGCATTTCATTCTTCCGTAAACAGTTACATAGCATATATGAAGAGTTGGTGGGATTTTCTTTAACAGTGGGGAGTGTGAGTGAGGAAATACCTGAAGAGCTGGGCAATTTCAACTTTGATCAAATGATTTTGATTGGTAATATCCAACCATACCTTTGAGTTGGAATACTGCCCAACTTTATCGGGACCTCTCAGTGGCAACAGAGACAGAACATGTTGTGTTGTTAAGAGTAACAAGGAAATGTTTTTGCTTTCAATCATCTCCTGCCAAGAAGGTGATTACATCTGTTTGTTAAATCATTCAAGAAGCTCAAATACACCAAAATGTTTTTGAAAAAACAGCTAGGCCAGACAAACCAAATTATCACAGGTAAGGAGCTAATATACAAATATCTACTCTGCTGGGGTTAGCCTTTATTAGCTCCAATGTAGCATCATGTAATTGTGTGAATACTTGGAGAAAAGCAGGTAAAATAAAAAAAGCCTAACAGAATACTGCTAACTGTAATATTTAAAGCAAGAGTGGTTGTATACTTATTGGTGCAACTTAAAAATCCCACGTGATTTTCTGGATTTTATTTTCTCATTTTGCCTCTCATAGTTGAAGTGTACCTATGATCAAAATTACAGGCCTCGTCTTTTTAAGTGAGAGAACTTGCTAAGTTGGTGGCTGACTAAATACTTTTTTGCCCCACTGTATGCTAATTTGCCTTTACCGAAGCAACTCGCATGGCGCAGGAGCAAAGTTTGCATTGAATTCTTTGTGGTATTTCAAGTAAAATCCGATAGAGAAGCAACCGAACTGTACTCCTGGCTGTTTAAAAAAAAAATGCAGGAATGAAATTAATCCATCTAGGACAGTGGTTCTTAATCCTTGTCCTGGGGACCCACAGCCATCTCACAGTTTTGTTGTAGCCCTAAACTAGCTCACCTGATTTCAGCAGCCAAGAGCATGATGAGTAGTTGACAAGTTGATTCAGGTGTGCTAGCACTAGGATACATCTAATACATGGAATGGCTGTGGGTCCCTTTGAGAAGGATTAAGAACCACTAGTCTAGGGTATAGTTTTTAAATACTATATTTAAAATGTTTTATTTACTCTGGAATTGTCCGTTTAAGAGGTACTCTTATGTCCTATTGCCATCACTCACCATGTCCTGGACTTCCTCTGGGCCTGCCTGCTTCGCCTGGCCTTTCAGCCAGTTAACATAATCCTCTTCCTCTTTATCCTGTTGTGTATAAAGGACGTTAAATGATAAGTCAAAGAAAAAAGAATAAATCTTAAAACACATTCATTCTGATCTTTGTTTTGACAGTTCAACACAAATGTCACAATTCACTGGGTTTTAGTACAACATTTAGTATTTTCTACCTCCATTTCAAAACTGCTATTGCAATCGTAACATATGGGCAACTAAAAAATGTGACACAAGACAGGGATTCTGTATAAGCAATGTTAGGCATTGATCCCCAGTCTGACCTTCTCTGCCTGCGATTTGGTCTTTCGCTTCAGCAGCTGAGAATCTTCATCATCCTTCACACTGTCCTCGTCATCACTGTCCTGGACGAATTTACGGAAGCTTCAGGAACCAAGATGCAGTTTGTTAAAATGACAACATTAAAACAGAAAACATGTCTAGAAAAAAAGAACATGTGATAGTTTAGAACTGTATAGACAGATTGAACTTGATTCATACCCCTCTTTCAAATCTTCTTGCTCCTGGATGTAGCTTGGAGAAAAATCTCTCTGTCAAAGAAATTACAAGTAAACAAACTGACATAACTCCAATTACATGCCATGTTTATTTGTAGTATTGTAATCAGAACACAACACACCATTCTTCTTTGTACAGCCTCTTCATCACTCTCCTCGTCATCATCATATTTTCTGGTAATGAGACAAATGTTATTATAAAACCATCTGCAGAAAATTATACACAACCAAGGTAGGCAAAGTAGTTAGGTACTCACCCGCCCCGTTCCAAGATAACTTTTCGCTCGTAGTCTTTCAGATACATTGGCTTTTCAGTTTTCTTTGAAGTTGAAGGCTGGATGTCAGCAACCGATTCATCTGATTAAGAAACATTTAGTGAGACCTCCCAAACAAAGCAGGGATGGACATTTGAAATATTTATATAATTGGAATAGTATTATTCATTCATCCTCTTCCCAATAGTAATATTTATCCACTAATTAGTGGCTCTTGAAATGGATTAGCTTAATGTATCCAGATATCCATAACAGAGGATATTCAGATAGGGCAGTGTTCAGCAAGTGTTCCCAACTATGCCAAATTACATTGTGTCCTTGATCAAGGCACTTTAACCTAAATCGCTCTGGCTTAGAGCGTCCGTTAAACAACTAAAATGGAAGAGTAACAGCCAGTAGCTATTGGTTTTTAACCCCAACCAGTATAAGCTAGCAAAAGCATAAAATTGAAATGCCATGACATATTTAGCCAAAGCAACAAGCGGCAACAATGGCATACCTTCCTCTGTAAAGAACTTTGCACCACTTTCATAGATCTTAGGGTCTTTCTTTTTCAGCAAAGACAATGTTCTGTAGAAGTCCCTTTCAAGTTTTGGATCAAGTTCCTAAGAAACAGGCCAAGTACAAAGTTAAGACACTCAAGCATAGTAAAATAAACAAATCCTATGGTTACATGGTTCAGAAAACACTCCATTATGGAAACAAATCCTCCACGAAGTGAACAGCAGCAGTTCTCAGTAAACATCAAGCTCGTCAACAGTCGTAGATAAAGCAGCCAAGCTACAAATGCAGGGTGTCATGTCAACCTGGACTACCCGCAACAGACTCGGAACAGTTAGGTGCCAACAAACCCCTGCAAAGTTCTGCTCAGCCCTGTCAAACCTTTCTGTTCCGGAGATATTGTTGCCTAAGCTCCGGACTCCAGTCCTCACACAACCCACTGGCAATTGGAGATTAAACCCAAGCTCAACCACCTGTCTGTGCCCTTCCTTGCAGTCTGCCCCTACAAACAGTCTCCTGACGGTAGAGATCCAATTGTCCTTGCGACACTACTGTCGTGCTGCACTCGCATTCTGGGAAGGCAGATGCCCAGCTTTATGCAAATGAATCTGTTGAACACAACATAACTATCCAATAGAAGTAGAGCACAGAGACGAGGGGAAGGCTTGCCGTGGGTCCTTTTCAAGGGGGTAGGCTTACATCCGGAAGTTGAAGCAGCTCTGGGTGGATTCTGATGCTACCTGGCTACCACCTTACGTTAGCATTTCATTCCTTTTAGGGGTCACTTTGACAGTGAATAAATGTACATCCGAAGCATTTAAAGACTATTTGTCCATTGTTCATTTCTAAAAAAAAAACAGGACAACGTAATAAAAGCTCCATTACCTTGTATCTCCGTAGCAGCCGTTTTTTTGTTAAAATATGCTAACTATTGTGTCATAGCCACGCGACTTACTGGCCGCACAGTTGAGAAATTACCGTAAAGTCCTAGCCTGGAAAAATCCAGACCCAAATCCTGAACGATTTAGGGTCTGGGATCGAGTAATGTAAATGACTCAATTCGAGGGGCAGCACCAAGCGTGCATTTGAAAATCTCACTGTACGCAATTGGATAACACTACGACCAATCACCAGTGGGTTTTCACTAACCCTATGGCGGAGCTAACTGGTAGATTAAACAAAAAGCCAAGTCTAACTCGTTCATTGTAGCGGCCAAAGCAGTTTCAAACAACTTTCCAATTGCGATCCATTGCGATCTTACAATGTTTACTAATGACTTGAGGCCGCACTCGCAGAGCTTTCATCTGTTTAATGCCTCTGGCCCGCCTATATCAGATACACCAATGTGATTGGTGAAGCTCAGCTACAAGGGCATAGTTAACCTCTTCGAGCTCACGCTACCGGCCGCGGGAGAGTTGGGCCAAAAGGTGAATAGAATCATTGCTCACAAGTGCAGATTTAACTCTGCATATACATGGCTTATATGTACAGAAAGCTTACAATTTCACAAATTTAGCAAACGTATCCGATTTACAATAGCTATAACAAGAATAAAAAGCCATGTTATTATGTGACTTGAGTGCAATGTAAACAAAACCGTCCGTTATTGGGACTGAGCTAATACATCCACGGCTGACAAAGAGAAATGTACTTACAGTCAGCTATCTTTCTCGGATTCGTTGTCAAAAGGGTCCCAGCAATAAAATGAAGCATTGTTTTCGTTGTTATAATCAATTTGTTATGTGAAAACAATCAGAAACATCATGCAACTTTACCGCAAATCACGTTGTGTATGAAGACTCACCCAAGTATTTCTGAACAATACACCATCTAACACGTTTCAGAGCCACCCAATACCTTAGGTAACGTAGATGTAAAAAAAATATCTGATTTGTCATTTTACGCAACCGGAAGATATAGATAGATCTCTTTGTCTGTGTAGTACCTCTGTCATTACGCACAGAAATGGATGTCACAGTACTTACTTGAGTGACTGTAAAGAAAGCAAATTATAACCGAATCATCTGAATGTAATCTTGTTAGAGAGCCAATGAGCAGGGCTGTTCAGTCAAATAGTATTGATCCTTCTGATCAACACAGAATATAAGCTGCAGTCGCGCGTAAAGGTATTTCTGTGATTCCTGATTACTAGCTTTACGCCTAGCGGTTGCACAGCAGTATTCGTTACGCAAGAGATAGTTTGCAAGACAAGAGCTTCTGTTTTCAAACTTTTACAAGATGTCTCCCAAAGGTGAAAAAAGTTTGTCCAAGAAGAAAGATATCCACATTCAAGAAGCTTTGGAGGAAATTTTCAGAGAAAGTGACTCCGAAGTGCTTGATTGTCTGGACTCTGGGAGTGAGCATAGCTTCTACTCATCAGATGAACAAGTGTTTTTGGAAGGGAAAGATCCACTTTTAGATCGGTGAGTAAAATCAGTTATTTCTTATTCTAACTGTTTTTTATTAATGTAGCCTAGTTATTATGCATTTACCCTTTGGCGTTGTGCCGTGTTGCCTTTGTTTGAATCATGCGTTCAACATGGGATGTTATTTTTTGTCTAATCGAAGTACATGTACTGCAACAACAGCCTTAGAACCAAGAATGTGCACAAATTATAGCTAGCATGTTGTTATAGGAAACGTGAGTACTAACAGAAGTATTTTTCTGTGATGTTTTCACGTTATTTTCAACTTTGTTGTATGTGCACAAAGTGTAGAAACCAGATGTAGTCTACTGTAGTTATAATGGCGTTTGGATTTTGGCGAAATGCTGTGTGGCCTTTGTTTGAACCATGCGTTCACAACAGGGGATGCTATTTTTCTCTAATCAATGTATTATTATGGCCTTAGTTTGAACTAAGCTTTCACAGCAGGGAATGTTATTTTTCTCTAATCGAAGTACATGTACTGCAACGGCCTTAGAACCAAGCATGTGCACAAATTATAGCTAGCATATGGTTATAAGAAACGTGAGTACTAACAGAAGTATGATTGCTGTAAACACTAACTAATAATGTTTTCACATTATTTTTAACTTTGTTCTATGTGCACAAACTATAGAAAATGTATGAGATTACAGGAAACTTAGTTCTAACTATTTTTTTTCTCATTCATTGCAGAGATTTGGACTCTGATGAACTCTGGGAGCCAGCACCCAAGAAGACACACCCCGGTCCCTCAACATCCTATTCAGGATCAACGCCAACCCCCGTTGGCACATGTTGGTGAAGGTATTTTGGTATTGCATTTGACACTGTGTAAATAGTTGTGATTATAACTATTAGGTAACAACATCATGTTTTTAGTTATTTATGTGAATTCTTAACTTGGGCACATCCGGACACATCTGGGCACATGTTGGCACACTTTTTAATTTGGTATTGCATTTGGCACGTTGTGTAAATAGTTGTGATTATAAGAACTGTTAGGTAACAATATCATGTTTTTAGTTATTCATGTGAAAATTCTTCACTTGGGCACATCCGGGCATATCCTGGCACATGTTGGCACACTTTTTAATTTGGTATTGCATTTGGCACTTTGTGTAAATAGTTGTGATTATAAGAACTGTTAGGTAACAATATCATGTTTTTAGTTATTTTTGTGAAAATTCTTCACCTGGGCACATCCGGGCACATGTTGGCAATTTTTTTTATTTGATATTGCATTTGGCACTTTGTGTAAATTTTTGTGATTATAAGATGTGTTAGGTAACAATATCATGTTTTTATAGTTCTTTTTATGAAAGGTCTTCACTTGGGGACACTTGGGCACATTTTGGCACAGTCTTGAAGGACACTTGCTGTCCTCTTACAAAATAGTCTATAGCTCCTTGGTCATTGATTCTATCATTCAAAAAAACTTTCAACATATGTTCTCAACCACTGGGGGATATAATTAGATCTCAATATATGGTTTTGTACTTGTCTTTCAAACAGGATGTAGAAAAATAAACAAAAAATAATTATGCATTTTCTTTATTTAATCTTGTGACATATTCACTGTATAAATTTATTCTAAATAAATTATAGATTTCCAAGAAATTCAAAGTCTTTCAAATTGTGCTCTCGTGAGAACTCTGGATTTCCAGGGTAGTAAAGTCCAGGAGAAGCTCGCAAAAAAAAAATCGGGGGTCGTGGGGGCATACTGTCAAAATAATTCATCAGAATATTTACCAAAAGTTGCTCCTGCTACTACACTCATGGACAACTCCTATTCAGGCTCTCCTTTCTCTGCAAGAGGCAAGATTCGGCATGATTCAAATTTCTCTTGGCACGGCTAAGATAAGAATTCAAACTTTCAGAAACGTTACTCAGATCACATCTACGTCATCACGCTCAGCTTGAGGTTGCGGAGTAGGCTCGGCTATCACCGAAAAAGTGCTTCCAATTGACTTCACGTTCTCTCAATAGGAATGAATGGCAAGGTTTCGTCCATCTTGTATACAGTCACTGGTCCTTTCTTGTAGATGTAGCAAAAATGGAGAAACGGATTGTGGCTGTAGCCCAGAACTGTACTTGTGGAACGCCCATGAACTTTCGATTGACGCACAGCAGAAAATATGTATTCTTCATAAAACGTGTAAAATCCCTACCATTTTTAAAAACAAAAATAATTAAAGCCACCCTCACTGTATTCTTTGCGATATAAAGCTTGCGATTTAAATTGTCTTCTTTCTATTGACATTAGAAAAGTTTGCAGAGATGGACAATGAGGGTTTAATTGAGGGATGCTGCACGTGAGAGGAGAACTGCTCGATACAAATCCTTGTTTACTGTGCGAATAATAACTAAAAGTAATATTACTTACCACGTCGCTTTCATCGTCCTCATCAGACTCACTGTCGTCAGTTTGGTCACCATATTTGTCTTTCACTGAAATAAATGTTGAACAGGAGAAGTTTAACCTTTCCATCCACAAAACGTAACAGCTTTAGCTAGGTTTGCATACATGCAGCGGTTTGATTCGCAGTTAAATTTAACTATTTCTACTGCACACTAACAATCAACTGTATTTTTATAAGGACGCCAGAGTTGTCTTCGTTAGTTAGAAAGTATAGCAATTTAATTAATTTGATCAACTTTAGCGTTACAAACAAAACAATGTAGCAGCAGTGCCATAATGTAGTTGGATAGCTAGTTAACTTGTTATAAATGTACAAATAGCGCATTGTTTAAATAGAATTCCTGTTACGTTTACAATAAACATGTGAAGTATGAAAGGGATAAAGAGTGTTCCATTTAACAAAAATGATAATCTTATCAGACGTTAACAAGCTAACTGGTTAGCAAACAAGCTTGATAAATAACACTTACGTCTTTGTAGCTCTTCTTTTTCTCTGTATTTGTCATATTTATTCGCAAATTTTGAATTAATCCTAAACTCTGTATTTTCAGCCATTACTCCTTCTCTCCTAAACAAAATAAAATCATGCAAAACTCTTCATAAAACGAACATCCACGCTGAAGCCAAGGATAAAACAAAGTTGGAGCACACATGCGTAAACCACCACGTGGTTTCCCGAAGAAAGGTCAGAGTTCAGAACAAGGATTAACCAATCATCTTTGTCATCGACGTATCACAGCGACAGTGCCATTTACTGGGAACAAATGGAAGTAAAAATATTATATTATATCGTGATGCATTTTCTGTCCACCCTCTTACGGACATTATCAGTGGTCATCAAGTATGGCTTGGTATGCGAAATTAATGTTGTGCACAGGTTTAGAATTAGAAAAACGTTATAGTCTATCACTGATTATATAATTTTTTCTTTGGTTAAAAAGCTCTTATTCAATCCAGTTAACAACACATACACTCCAACAGTCAACATAAACATACATTCCATTTTAAACCAGTCATCTTAATGGAAACTACAATTGTGCACAATTCTACAACCCACTAATTTGACCTTGTTTAAAATAGTCACTGCGTTGGGCACAAACAATTCCTGTAAGCCTTCTTGCTAGCTAAAAGAGTTCTGAACCGGCAACGTGATGGAAGTAAATGAAAAAAATCATTAAGAGGGTGTGTGCAGTCTGTAATAATAAAAGCTGCTTTCCTCTTTACTGCCGTATTATACAGGTCTGATAGTGAAGCTGCGAGAATCTTAGATGCCTGGTTAATAATTATTGATAATTTCTTCTTATTTTCAGCTGCAAGTAAACTATACCGAAAAACTGTATTCAATTTCATGACTGAATCCACAAGTGACTGATACACTGTTGTCATAATGTCCTGTCTAACATTAAAACCCCTCAGTCGTCTCAGAAGAAATGAATGCTAATAAGCCTTTTTGCAGTCACATGTTGTGTAAAAGACAGTTGGCTATCAATCACAGTACCTAAGTTTGTAAAAGATTCAACCTGTTCTACATCCTGCCCCCCTAACCTAAGTGGATATGTAAAAGATTCAACCTGTTCTACTTCCTGCCCCCCTAACCTAAGTGGTTCAGACAGAGAAAATGATATTTTAGATGGATGAAACCCCCCACAGCACTTTAGTGAACTGTCATCGAACCAGCCAACCATGGTTTCAACCAATTTTTTGTACGTAATCAGGGACTGTTCGCCTGTCATGCAAGACACCAGAGCCATGTCGTCTGCATATTTCAAAAGTGACATACCCTTAATTCCACAAATGATTTCATTTGTGTTTATGGAAAATAAAATAGGTGACAAGACACAAACTTGTGGAACTCCAGTGTTTATAATGATGCTACTAGATTTGTGATCCAACATCCTAACATACTGGGGTCTATTCATTAAAAAGCCCTAATCCATTTCACAAGAGTTGAGTTGACTTGTAATCTTTGAAGTTGGTCCAATAACAAATAAATATTGACGGTGTTAAAAGCAGATGTAAAATCCATAAATAAAATTGTAACAAATGCATTTTGAGACTCCAAATGTCTATTGAACGTGTCTAAGAGAGTTAAACTAGCATCCTCCACGCCCCGTTTCGACTTGTAGGCAAACTGGAGCGGGTCCAGAAACTAACCTGCATTGGAAGTGAGGTACCCTGCTATCACCCTCTCTATGCATTTACAAAGAACAGAGGTCAGCCTATACATTAGCCTATTTTTATCTTCTCTCTGTGTATTTTTACAGATCAATGTGAACCAAAGTCTTTACAACTGCATCAACATTGGTAATAATGATCAAAAACATGCAGGTTAGGTTTGGGACTACAGATGAAAATTTGCATGTTTGCTATAATCCGGCTCATTTACCGTCTCTACAGAAGTGTATGATTGTTCAATAATGTGCACTGTCCCAAATAGCCCACCCAATTCAAGTCCACCCAACTCAACCAGCCACCCTAAGACCTGGAAATACAGCCCACTACACCACCCCACACCCCTACCCACCCCCAACAACCCCCCACAACCCACAACCTACCCTCCCCCCTAACCTTTAGAATTTCACGAGTCATCTCCCCGGTAACATCAGTAACACCCATAAACGCTCCTTCTCCACCAGCACACCCATCCCAAGGCCCCCACTCTTCCACACTGCTTCAGTATAAGTGACCTTATCCACCACCTTCACCCGCTGTGCCGCTGCAGCCCTCTTCTGAACCATACACCCCCCAAATGCAGCACTTTGCTCCCCGCTACAATTACAACACCTTACCTTGTCCCCTACCCCACACTTGCCATACTCATGTAGGCCCCAACACCTAGCACATCGACCCTGCCCTCTGCACACAGCAGCCACATGCCCCATACACTGGCATTTAAAACAGAGTAGAGGAGGTGGCACATATTCCCTCACATAAAAACTAAGATACCCCATGTGCACCCTACTCGGCAATGGCCCTCCAAACTCAAACAATACCGTTGGAGTTACCTTTTCCAATGCCCTACTGCCCAGCTTTCTCGCGTCCACCTCAACCCCTCCTGTCACCACTTCTTTAAGCTCTGCCATGGACAGATCCTTTGGAACACCCGTGATCACCCCTCTCACCCCTCGCAGCACTCCCAGGCACGTGACACTTCACCTTACCCCCATTTAACACCTCCAACTTCAGTAACCTATCCCTCAGAGCCACACTACCCACCACAATAAGCACCCTACCACTACTCAAACACCTAGCATCTTTCACCCTCCCAACCTGTTCCTTAATTGTCGCAGTGAGTGATATCAGGAGTGATATCAGGTGTAACACCTTACCTGTCTGGGCTGCAAACACCACTAACACCTTATACCCCTTCTCCACATCTCCCCGCGCTGGTCCATCAACCTCTCCTGAACTACACTCACCACCCTCTTCCGTGCCCTCTTCATCACTGTGGAACGTCTGCCAGTATGACCATTTGAGACTGCCTACACCATAGAAATAGAATAAATATAGAATGGCCATTTCAATTCAAGTCAATGTAGCAGAAAATCAGAGCTTCAGCCATTTTTATGTGTACCATTCCATTGCAAAGATCTTGCGGCCTACTTTGGCATTAAACTGATTTGCGGCAAGTCGCAGACACACTAATGGCCTGCCTTGTTGGTGAAGAGGAACTGGAGAGTGCTGGATTTAATTGCTTCATAATTCAATTGGTAAGTCATCAAAATATATATTTAAAAAATGCTAATATTACAATAATCTCTAACTGAAACTCTCAAACTAGTGAGTGCGACAAATTATACGCATGTTGTCACCATGACAACTAACAACAATCGCCTTTTTGTTGTGTATTAATCGAATAACAACTCCAAACATTTCATTGGCTTTTCTATTCATTCTATGTCTATGGCCTACGCTCACCCGACCAGTCCAAATGTTTGCTACTGTGTTGTGCATTCTCTGTTCAGAGTTATTAACATTTGCACTGCACAAAAGTAGGCTATTGTTCTGGAATATAAAATAACGTTTTCAATTCGTTCAGTGCAACAAAAACAGGATGATCAACGATACGATACAACTTTATTGTCAGCCAAGGAAATTCTTTTTGCATCAACGGGTAGCTCATATAAACACCAAAAAAGACAAATTAAACATAACCACAAATGACATTAACGCCCAAGTAACGAATTCAAAGCATACATGTACATGTATGTAAACAAAACAAGACTGATTAACAAACATTCAGACTAGGAGTGAACGACTCCAGGATTTTAAAAATCGATTCTGACTCCAACTCCCTTATGGTGAAAGTCTATTCTTTCTCAAGTCTTATGTATTTTCACGGGTTATAGCAGCCAGTAGGTTAATGAGATGCACATTTTAGGAGCTATACTTACAAGGACGCACTTCACACAACAACATATAAATGTTGTGCCCATAAACATCAGGGCCAGGTTAAGTAATCGGGAGAACCAGGAGAATTCCTGGTGAGCCGCTAGTTGTTGGGTTGGTAAAAACTATTTTATATCACTATATTTGTTGTAGTACGGACTCTTCGAGCGCACACACACACAAGCTACTAACTTGGCTGGCACGTCCCCGCGACCCACATCAAACGAGACCTCAAAATCTAATTGATCACCAGACCAGGGGTGTCATTTAATAATATTTAGTAATATCACTGTAATCATATACATCAAGTGTTCCAGGTTCCTTTGTAAAAGTAAAGTTCAATGAGGTTAGTTTAGTACCATAGATTTCTAAAGCTGCACCAATCATTCATAACATGAACAGGGTAGTGTGATTGTTTAGTCTAAACAAAAGCCTGACATTTTTGGCTGGGGTGTGGTGAGTTGTGAAATGCCCAGTCTGAATACAAGCTTCCATCTCTGTGTAGACACATTGTGATTATAAAGGCTATGCATGTGTTCAGATGCTAAAGAGGCACTTATGGCAGATAAGAGTGTGGAAGACAATGTGAGAGTGATACAAATTTAACGTATGAAAGGCTACATGTGCATAGAGACGTCTCCCTCAATTTGTACGTTGATGGGCGTTCCTCAAGTACAGCTGGGCTACAGCCACAATCAGTTTCTCCTCCATTTTTGCTACATCTACAAGAAAGGACCCACGACGAGCCTTCCCCCATCTCCTTTGTGCTCTACTTCTAGTGCGTCTTCAACAGATACGCTTTCAACTGATTCATTTTCATAAAGCTGGGCATTGACTCTGTCTCTCTCGATTTGATGGCTGGGCCAGAGTGCAGTTTTGTGCTCCTGCGGATGCGACAGCCAGTCCATTTCAGCCCACTGTCACCTGTTTTAATACGTCCAGGATGGAACTGGCCGATCGGCCGTCAAAATATGATGGTCTGTTTGGCCCGGAATGGACTTGCCACTCAGGAAAACTCCTGAACCTCCCAATGGCCAGTCCGCCCCTGTGTGGAACCCAAAGTTATGAAATGTGGAACCCTAAGGTTATGCCCTTGAATCTATGAGTAATTAAAAATGTTACCTTGATAAGATTTGAGGTGGACTCTTGTCTTCTGGTTGTGTCAGTACCCACTGCTGCCTTGCATTTTTTTTTCTCCTGCACCTTCTGAAGGGGACAGGTGTTTGTAGAGGGAATATTGGGTCCTCAGTGATTCCCACATCTTCAGCTCTTTTTTTGAAAAACAAAGCAACACATTGAAGCATTGTGCCTATGTCGAATTGATATATATATGCTGTGGCAACAAACGTTATTTTTTTATTGGTATATGACTTACTCAGGTGTTATATTACTAAGCATTATATTACTAAGTGCTGCATTTAAACTATTATCGTTAGTACAATTTCTGCAGAGGAGACAGTAAGGAAAATAAACAGTATGACATGTCCCTCTTATTACATGCAGTGTTAGAAGCATTTGTAGCAGCAACATGTATTTGTAGCAGCAACATTACATGGTATCACTCTAATACATAGCTACAAATGGTAGTTATGGCACATTACAGTTTTTCCCAATTGCTAAAACACTAAAAGCGAATGCCGAGACCAAAGCGTCGAAACCGTACCATTTGCATGCATGTCGTACACACAGGCACCAAACAAATAAACACATTGTCGGCATGGCACCGTAAACAATTCTGTAACACACGGTGCAAAAAACTACACACATTGTGCATGTTACACATTGGCCAATGATGAAACACTCTGCAGTCAGCACGTCCAGTCAATAATCAAAACACACACAACATTAGCAACACCCCCGCACACACAGTAAAGCACTTAACCGGTAATTGAACACCAATCAGTCACATATGTAGCACTATACATAGAACTCAGGTATGAGCACCTGTCATGAGACAATCGCGAAGGACCAAGGGGAAGGAGAAGACGAGGAAGAGACAGGAAGAGGGAGAGGAGAACGAGGAAGAGACGGGATAGAGGGAGAGGAGAATGAGGAAGAGACGGGGGAAGAGGGAGAGGAGAACGAGGAAGAGATGGGGGAAGAGGGAGAGGAGAAAGAGGAAGAGACTCTGGCAAAAACCAGACATTGGGGCCGAAACATCATTTGCCAAAGGCCCATCGAGAACGTCCCCGAGCAGTGCGGGGGCAACATCACCATGTGTGCCGCCATTAGTGGTCAGGGGGTCCTCCATCACCATGCCAACCTGGGTCCCTACAATACTGCACACATACACATTTCTGCATGCCCTACATGCCGCGGTCACATAGGACGGACCAGGGCTACCCATGTTCGTTGTCATCTGGGATAGTGTCAGTTTCCACCAGACTGCTCTGCTCCGGGACTGGTTCGCCAATCACAACCATCAAGTCAAGTCAAGTCTTTATTTTTGCCAAAACAACGCAAATTGCCTGGAATTGATTTTGGTGATTTGGCTCACACAGGACAATACAGACAGTAAGGGACAAAAATGACAACAAATCAGACTGAACACATAAAAAAGCAACCAATGTGTAAATCAAAAACAAAAAACAAATAACGGGTGGATCTAGATCTTATACTTCCTAACCTTCTGCCTGATGGTAAAGGGGTAAAAAAGGAATTAGCAGGGTGTGATGAATCTTTTAGTGATTTCTGTCCAGTTTTGGGGAGATGGGTGTTGTAAATGTCACAGATCTCAGGGAGGTCCAGTCCAATTATTCTTGATGCTGCCCTAACTACCCAGTTCAATGCCATCTTATCATCTTGTCACAGA
Source organism: Umbra pygmaea (assembly GCA_016801145.1). Lineage (NCBI taxonomy): Eukaryota > Metazoa > Chordata > Actinopteri > Esociformes > Umbridae > Umbra > Umbra pygmaea. The sequence continues at coordinate 15,776 of JACXGM010008041.1, forward strand.
TCCTCTTGAATAGGCAGAGAGAGACAGGCGCGAATGTTTCGATAATCCAATGGTTTTTATTACAGAAAACAAAAGACTGCCACGAGGGACAAAACGGAATATCCTTAAACGAACAATCCACAGAACCAGCAACAGGAATTACAATGAATGACAAAGACAAGGAGGAAACACAAGGGCTAAATACAAAATCAAACAAGGGACAATGACAAACACCTGGGCAAGGAATAAATGAGACAGGGATCTATTGGATAAGGGAAACATGTGACACGACAAGGGAGTAACCAACTAATAATGACTGACAGACTTAACTGGGAGCTATACATGAAACAGACACAAGAGGGAGCCAAAACACAACACATGAGGGTGCAAACTAGAGACACTGACACTCAAATAGTACATAAACACAGGAGACAACTAATAGAACAAAAGGGGAAGTCCATATCCCAGCCCCTCCAGGGCCGTACGTTACACATCTGCGGAGCAGTTACCCCACCATACAGTGATGGAGAAGGTAAGAGTGCTCTCTATCACAGCCCTGTAGAAGTGGAGCATCCCAGCCTTAGACACTTTAAATTTCCTGAGTTGTCTTAAGAAAAAGAGTTGCTGGTGAGCTTTTTTAAAAATATGGCTGACATTAGTGTTCCATTTAAGACTGGATGATATGATGGTCCCAAGGAACCTGAAGCTTTCCACCCAATCTACAATTTCGCCAGATTGGGTGGCAAAATTGGCCAGCGGCTGGAGTGTCTTACCGTGTTTGATACTAAAATCAACATTAATCTCCTTGGTTTTGGAGGGGTTAAGGGACAAGTTATTAATTGAGCACCACTCAACCAGCAAGTACACCTCCGCTTTATAAGTCGATTCATCATCATCAGTGATGAGGCCCACCACAGTGGTGTCATCTGCAAATTTAAAAATCCTGACTGAGTCATGGTGAGAGAGGCAGTCATTGGTGTAAAAATAATACAGAAGGGGGGACAGAACACACCCCTGGGGGGCGCCAATGCTGGTGGACCATTTCACTGTGTTGAACCTGCCCACTTATTCGCCGTTCCTCAACCGAATCAAGGAATTATTTTCGGCATGGCAGTGGAAGGTCGATGACTGCTATGACCACTGTGGAGGTTCCAGACCAAAGGGTGGGAATATCACCATGTGTGCTGCAATGGCCAATGATGCTTTGCTTCTCAACACACCACTCATTGGCCCATACAACACAAAAAGTCTTATACCTTTCCTAGAACAGCTCTATGCTTAGCTATTGCCAGCAGAACAGGGGGAGCCAGTAAGGCTCAGGCACAGGGACAATGAAAGGCACTGGGACAAGGGCAGGCCCTGGGACAAGGGCAGGCTCTGGGACAAGGGCAGGCCCTGGAGGAGGAACAAGGCAAGGCTCAGGCTCGGGAACAAGGCAAGGCTCAGACTCTGGGACAAGGCAAGGCTCTCTCCTCATCTACTGGGTTCCTGCCCAGTAGATGAGGGGATCGGGTGAGCAGCCACTTCAACAAGAATGTCCCCGCCTCCTTCTTTAGTGACCCAACACCGGCCCTCCAGGAAAAGAACTGGCTAACCAGGTCTGGATGGTCACTGATTGCTTGGCCGCCTTGGGTCATCCACTCCCAATCTTGGAACTGGGGCTGGTATCCATCTTGGAACTGGGGCTGGTAGCCATCTTGGATCTGGGGCTGGTAGCCATCTTGGAACTGGGGCTGGTAGCCATCTTGGGATCAGTCATCTTGGAACTGAAGCTGGTAGCCATCTTGGAACTGAGGCCGGTGGCCGTCTTGGGGTCGGCCATCTGGGGACTGGGGCTGGTAGCCATCTTGGAACTGAGGCCGATGGCCATCTTAGAATCGGCCATCTTGGAACTGGGGCTGGTAGCCATCTTGGAACTGGGGCTGGTAGCCATCTTGGAACTGGGGCTGGTAGCCATCTTGGAACTGAGGCCGGTAGCCATCTTGGAACTGAGTCCGGGTTATGGGAATTGTAGTTCTGAGCAGTCTAGGATAGGGAAGCTGTAGTTCTCAGGGAAGGGGAACTGGAGAATGTTACAACTGTTTAATATAAAGTATGTTGGATTTGTTTTTAGACACAGTAAACAATAATTATTTAAGAATACAAAAACCAAGACTTTGTTCAATGTTTGTAGTTACAAATGCTTACTCGATCAGACTAAGCATTTAGACGTTTAAACTACTGGATGACTCTAGACTACAAACTAAGCAATTCAAGGGACAAAATAGTCTTGAGGAAATAAATTATATAAAAAATATATGATTACCAGTATTTTCTATTAAATACACTGCGATATATTTTACAATGTATAAAAAACATTAAAAAATAATTAACAGGGTTCAAAAGAAAGCAGTGTCTTCCCTGGCCTATGTCCTCATGTACAGCCTCCACCTAGTTCCCCTTCTGAGAAAAGTAAATAGACCTACAACCAACCTCTGCATAGAATATGCAGAATTCTGACATTGGATGAATCATGTATTCATTAAACCAATCTGGTACCAGTGTATAGAATATGAACCATATTGATAGTATGTTAGAATTAAACACAACTCTATACAGCCAGTAAGCACTAATTTAGCTGCAGACAAGCCATGTTGGAATGTTAATGATTAAGGACAAAGGTTCAGGAAAAAGCTTTCCATGAAAAATGAGGCCATGCCAACAGCTAATCCAGGAAATTATGTCACATTCATTGGATCACTTATTTGTTTGGATGAAGATCAAAGCATTCAAACAAAATAATGCCAAATATTAGGTTGAACCTGTATCCTACTCCTACTGTAGATCTGTTTGACATTTTTCAACCAGTGATACAAACCCAAAATGTACTGCATCTAAGATTACGTTAGTACCCATATAATAACAACAGATACATAGCTTATTTGACATCTTTCACAATGGCAGCCAGAGTCACCCTGATCAGAACTGGGCTTTTAGTTAGGGTTACACAGTAAACACTGCAGAGCTAATTTTACTCTCATTAGATAACATCTGGTCACACTCTATTTTGAGTAAAATATGATTTACTCTGCTTAGAGTTCAATATATTTAAGTGCATTGTCTTTTAGGTCAATCAATCAAATACATTTAATTAAGCCATTTTAACAACAACAGTTGTCACAAAGTATTTTGACAGATACCGGCCTAAAACCCCCAAGAGGAAGAAACAACAAGTAATGCACAGTCCTACTCAATTTAACTCTGAGCGGAGTCAATCTAATTTTACTCAAAATAGAGTGGGACCAAACATATTCTAGTGAAATGCATTGGGTGCATCTATTGTTGTTGCTTGCTATTGGTGGTTTTAGGCAGGGTATCTGTCTAAGCACTTTGAAATGATTGCTATTGTTAAAAGGGTATCATGGTATTATTGCCTTGACATTGCTGATTACAAATGTCTAGGACCTTGAGCATTCTCTTTAGGGGCAAATTGTTATCAGGAGAGTAGTTGAAACTACTTTAAAGAAAACTAATCACACCATATCAGCAAAGATTTCATGATTAAATTGTCTATTTGGTGTTGGATTTCAAAGTCTCACAAAAAGACTAGGAGCTAATACAGGAGTTACAGATTCACCCACTATATAACCATGATTGAGTTCATACATGCCAGATTTGCACTCAAAGATATGCACGAAAATAACATGACAACCACGTGTCCAATGAATTAATTACCCATATTACTTACACAGTGCTTTACAAATGTACGTCACCACTGACCACCCAGACATAGTCAGAAATTCTAACCCTGGCCACAATGATGAAGATAGGCTGCGGGGCAGCAACATACACCACTGCGCCTGAGGCGTTTCTCTGTGTCTTTTGATATGTGTTTGGGGTCGTCAGGCTAAAAGACACATAACCTTCAATGGAGACCCATAAAAAAAAATTAAAAAAAATGGAGACCCATATTTTGGAAAATGGTTTGGACATTGGACTCTAAAAAACAGATAATATGGTAATTTCATGTCTCACATGCAGTACATCCCAGTACCAGAAAAATCCAATAACTGAGCAGAATTATCAAATCTACCCAACAATTGATTTTAGATCATTTAGTGTTCTACTTACCAAAAGTATTTGGGTTTGTCACAACAAAGTTGTGGTTGTCTTAAAATGTATACACTTACTGTAAGTCTGTAAAAAAAAGACTGACAAATTTTTTTTGTCAGTAAACATAGCACTAATATGCATTGCCAAACAACTCTAATTGTTAAATTAGTTCAATGAACATTTCTCTTTCTATATTCTATCTTTGTTTACGGACACACATTTTATGTGACAGGGACGAGTGAGACAGTTATTATATTTATTTTTGGGGTCAGAGTTAAATCGAGGTACTAGACCTAAGGAATGTATGTGGTATATTTTCACATCTTGTATGTCATAATTAAAAATAGAGCATCAAAAGGACAGCTGTTTGAAAACTGTGAGACAGGTTTATAGAGAGGAGGAGAGGATGAACACCGATAGTCGGTCAAGCAAAAGGCATACACAAGTACCAATGTGTGATGAATCTTAAATAAATAGAAGCATTTATTTTTTGTACAGCAAACATTTTACAGTGTACAATTTTTAAACAGGGCCATCATGACCCAAAAAATAAAACATTACTTACAATATCAACACAATATTTACATATTTTTGATCTGGACTGTTGCGATTGTTTGTTAGTCATATTTTCTGGATGTATTTAATATGGCTAAAAATGTCTTTAGCCCCAACCCAACATAGAACTGTTTCAGGTCATAAATTCACCCACACCTGGTCAGTATGATATGTCTGTAATACTACCACATCCTTAATATCAAACACATTTCACTGTAAACAGTTAGACATTAATTTCCCATCGAATATTAGAAGAAACTGTGTTAAAAGTAGTGAAGTAAAGCCACTGCTGGACCATCATTAGTATTTGACAAAATCATCTGGTTAAACAGTTATCAGCATGATATACATATAATGCACTTGTGTGTCTTATATTCCCATCACAATCAAATGCAAAAAAACACATTTTACCAAAGAAAAAATCCCATAACATAATGCAATCAAAAGGCAACACGTTTTTGACCCTGAATGTATAACTGATGGCACTGTGTGTGTAGTATGACAAAACTAGCATAACAAAACTGAATGTACATGGCTCTAATGTTCCACCGTTTCATTACAAGCCAAGACCGATGATGTTATTCTGTCTGAGATATATATGCCTCATGTTCTCCCTTGTGACAGAAAAGTAGACATCTCATATAGAATGTCCCGGTTCCAGAGGCGGCGCTGGCAGTGGGGCCGACGCGTTCACCTGGCAAAACTGTGTGGTGCCGGCAGCACAAGCTCTTTGTTTTTTAATAATAGCGCTCGTAATTCATTGCAATAATCACAGTTAATTAATTCCATAGACAGGTAGTGGGTCCGTGTTCATGTGTTGCTAAAAAAGGTCTATTGTTGGATAAAACAGTTGACTGAATGTTTTACAAAATGCAACTGTGTTTCACATGAAACACGGACAATATATTCAATCAATATTCAATCACATACTCTTATTGTTTCTTTACACACCATACAATTGCATTTGGTTATAATTCACTAGCTTTGTAGTGAATTCACAATGATTATTGTGGTTAATTGAAATGAGCGCTATTGTTCTGACGAGAGAACTGGGGAGTTTGTATTGCCGGCATTGTGTGGTGTTGCCGACCGAACGCGCCGGCCCCACCGCCAGCGACGCCTCTGCCCGGTTCTACTCTCTTGGCTTGCAATTAAATGCTATCTCAAAGAAATGTAATGTTCCCAAAGCCTCAGGTTACCAAGGCATACACACACACACACACACACACACACAAATTCTTGGTCATATGCAAAATAAAAAGAACACTATTTACAATATATAGTTTCTGAATTCTTTGTAGTAAGAAAGATAACATTCACATTTCTAAAAGTGGTGTTCAATAACTTCACGTTAACATGATATAAAGGCCACATTTTCCAGAATAAAAAATGCTCACAACGTATTTACAGCTATTGAAATGGCACGTGGTTCCAGACAGTCTACCATTAGTCCGATATTTCACAGTTCAGACAAAGTCTCCACCTAATTCCTAACTTCTAAATTTCTCTTATGTCTGGCACTAGATTGTGCCCATTGGGAACAAGGACACATGGACTGAATACCTCCAAGATATTCCTGCTTTTGTTTTCAGAGCTTCTATTGATCCATAAGCGCAATGTGGTTTGGTCCGTGTATGATGACACCTTCTATGGCGTTTTATCTCTTTGAGGATGTGAGGTAAAAAACATTTTCAGGTAGTGTATACAAAGTATTTCTCATTCTGATCTCCTCTTAACGCTGGCTGAGCGCATAAGCATTTACATTAAGCCTCATCATGAAGACTCACAATCTGTCTCTGCAGGGAAGGAAACAAAGAGGAAGACATTAGCTCACTGTCATTGAACTGTACAAGTACAACATATAATGAGTACAGATCCCTAAATGTTTCAACATTATTAAAAAAAAACCTGTTGGTTGCATTCAGTTGGATGGTACAGCAAATCAAGTTTTGTTTATTTGTCACATGTACAGAAACACAGATATTATTGCATGCATGTACAGTGAAAAGCTTGCAGTATTAATGGTGGAAAAGGAGAAATCAAGCCGAATGTATCCAGGTTTTTACATGTAAACACCAAAGAATCAGATATTAGCTTCTTACCGGTGGGTAGGAGTAGCCATCTGGACTGTCGCTCCTACATATGTGCAGCTGGTCTTCGGTGGTCTTCTGGTAGACTGGGTTGTCAAAGTGAATAGTGTTGGTGTTTTTGTTCCTGTAGCTCCGCCACACCACCATGGCACCAAACGCAAAGAGACAAACAATACCTGAGAGATGTAAAGAGATATTCAGTTTAGAGGGAATTTGATGATGCTAAATGTTTTTAACATTGTTGGTCAAAGGATTATACTGTATGTCAATGCTTTTTAAACAACTTACATATAGCCAGCGTAACATACAAAGCTGCAAAGGATGAAGGGGATGTGGGCATAGCAGCAAGTTCATGGTGGATATCTGATGAAAAACAGAAATAAATATTAAATCCATGATATATGCTATCTGAGGTTTAAGAAAAGCCTTGAATATGGTTGCATAAATACTGCCTTCACTAACAGCACCGATTCAATCACATCCTTACCCGGGTTGGTGACTTGAGGTACTGTGGTAGTCTGACCATTGGGGACTTTCAGTCTATCTGGCCTGATAGGCTGGAGGCTGAGTGGCCCAGGCTTGGTATTATGGGAAGGTGCAGGTATAACTGTGGTAGTGATGATGGGGGAATCGGTGGTGGAGTGGGCTGCAATTGCAGGAGAGGGAACATCAGGGTTGATGGGTGCAGTCGATGCTGGTGCAGCTGGTCAAAACAGAAATGACACAGATATTCTTGATTATACACAGAGCAACATATCCTTTCCTCCTTTGTTGTGCTACATAGAGGCTAATTACACTAGTTAAATATGTACTTGGTTATGCTATATAGAGAGGCTAATGATGCTAGCTAAATACATTGTTTGTTATGCTACATTGAGAGACTAATGGTGCTTGCTAAATACATACTTTGTTTTGCTACATAGAGAGGCTAATGATGCTAGCTATACAGTACATTGTTATGTATGGTTATGCTACATAAAGAGCCTAATGATGCTAGTTAAATACGTACTTTGTTATGCTGAATAGAGAGGCTGAAGATCCTAGTTAAATACATACATTGTTTTGCTATATAGAGGCTAATGATGCTAGCTAAATACATACTTCATTATGCTACATATAGAGTGTCACCGTCTGGCTCTCGGGAGAACTGAACTGAGGACTGATTAGTCTTCTGTGTGTATTTTAGTTTGTCCTGTGTTTATGTTGGTTTAGTTTCTCTATGCATTGTTATTGTTCTGTTTCCCGCTCTTTTTGTCCACATGATTCATCATGTTTTAGTTCGCACAATGGATTTGGTGTGTTGCGCACCGTTCCATTCGCTCCGGTCCCGAGCGTAACATGAGCCCGCCCTCCCCAATTAAGATCCACCGACCGCCGCTGTGTGAAGCTTTTTGTCCATGGCGTGTTTATTTTGTTAAAGTGTGTTTTTCAAATCAATATACGTTCGATTTTTCATCACTCCTTCGTCTCCACAACTCCTCACTAAACTCATGGAAGTGTGTTATTACATGGAGGCTAATGAGCTTCGCTAAATACATACTTTATTATGCTACATATAGGCTAATGATGCTAGCTAGTTACATACCTGTCACACATTTCCTCATGTCCTTGGCCAGCAGCATGCTGTCAGGGCATGCACAGGTGTACTTGGGGGGGTGTTGGCCCACCTGTGGAGCTGCCAGACACAAGAACTCACAGCCTCCATTGGCTACCTTGCACCAGTCTCTACCTGCAGCACGGATGAGGGAAAGAACAAGTTAGGAATTAATCAGGATTATATCATGGAACTAGTTAGTCTAAATGAAAAACACATTGCTATGCCAAGGTACCTAAGTGTAGAAGGTAGAGTATCCAGACCTTTTGAATGTAATGCATCCATAAGGTGTAACGTGTCACACACTGGTGCCTGTTTTCATAGCTAATCTTTCATGGACAAAGTACTGATCTAAACCAGGCGTGGTCAAACTACAATCTCTGGGTATGTTTGACTTCATCATTATTTACTATTATATTGACAGGAAGTAAACTAGTAAACGTTGATAGACTTGATATTTACCAGATGGCTGTTTGAGATTGTGGTACAACACAATGTCCTCTGGTGACACCAGGTGCTCTGCCACAGACTTGATGTCACTGCCTGTCACACGGTTGGCACTCAGGATGGCGTTGTTGCTAACGTCTGTCCAAAATACTCTTTCCTATTGAATTGACAGAATTCAGTTCTAACTACTGTCTTTCTACCTAAACATATGAAATACATTGTTGTTTTAAGACTTTCATAGTGAATATTTTAAAAGTTAAATGTAATACTGATTCTCCTACCTCAAACACAGTCAGGCCTAGGGGATGAGCCAGCCTGTTTTCATCTATAATGAGTGTCCTTCGGGTACCACCCTGGACGTCAATACTGGAGAGTGTGTGCAGTTTGGAGTCCACCCAGTACAGACGCTGGTTCAGCAGGTCTAACCAGACCAAAAACAAGAGAAACTGTTCACACCAGAGTGACCAGGTAGAAACAGTCACAAACACAAGCAAATGTAGGGAGTTCTCAAAGTGCTCACCAAGGGTGATTCCATTGGGCCACACAATGTCATCTATGACTAGAGCAGCACGGTCTCCTCCGTTCAGACCTGCCTTCTCAATCTTGGCTGGAGTTCCCCAGTCGGTCCAAAAAATAAAGCTGGGAAAACACATACAGTAGAGCACGACTATTAAAATGTGTCATCCATACATTTCCTGTGTAGACTCAATGTTTCAGCTATGATCTTTAGATGAAGCCAACGCGACCTACTTGCTGTGAGGGTCGACAACAATAGCACGGGGCTTAACCAGGCCATTCTGGAAGAGAGTTTTGCGGCGACTCCCATTGGCAGTAGCCACAGAGATGCTGCTGCGGATACTGTCGGTCCAGTAGATGTTGCCGTGGACCCAGTCAAAGGCAATGCCCTCAGGAGCTTCAATGTCGCTTTCAATCACAACCTTGTGTTGCGTTGTGTCCGAAGCTAATTCCATGGAGGTGCTGGATTGTAGGTGACAGAGGGAAAAAATATTAATATAATGCTCTAAATATTGATTATCATCATGATGTTGTCATTGGCTGACAGCAGGGATGATGTTAACATGGAGAACTTGTTCACCTATAGATCTTCTTCTGGGAGAGGTCCGACCAGTAGAGGTGTTTGGCTGCTATGTTCATGTCTAGAGCTACTGCGTTCTTCAGACGGGGGATGACACGCGTGTACTCACTGTTATCCAGTGTCATCTTCCTCACCTCATGCCGGTTGGTGAAGAAGAGATACGCCACAGTACCTGTGCGATCAGACAAAGGGACAACGTGCTTCATATGCCTCATATTACTGCACTGCTTGACCCATGACTGTCAATCAAATCAACTTGATCCAACATGGGAAGGCCTGGGTGAGGGATGATGCCAGTTTATCTTTCTTTAAAATGAAAAGAGCAGAGTAAGAGTTGTGTCTGAGGTCTAATACTTACCGATGGCCTTGCAGGCTTTGGTAGCCGGGTCAACCTGGTAGCCTTCTTCACATTCACATTTGTAGCTGCCCATCTGATTGACACAGATCTGGCTGCATGTATCTGGGTTGGCACACTCATCGATATCTGTGTGAGTGGGTACAGGAGAACTGTCACCCTCTGTAGGACATCTATGTTACTGCCTCCCACTGTAGGACATCTACAGTTATGTGCAAAAATTTAGGCACCCCTGACAATTTCCATGATTTTCATTTATAAATAATTGAGTGTTTGGATCAGCAATTTCTTTTTGATCTATCAAATAACTGAAGGACACAGTCATATTTTGGTAGTGAAATGAGGTTCACAGAAAATGTCTCACACTGTAGGACATCTATGTCACTGTCACACACTGTAGGACATCTATGTCACTGACACATTGTTGGTGAATGGAAATAGTGGGTATATGGTCTCAGATTATATCACTAAGTCATCATGGCCCCACATGAAAGAAGCCCAATCAGAACATAGAGTCCAATATCACCAGCTGTTTACTGAAGAACAGGACTGAACGAGAGCAAACACATTAATGGTACATTAATGGTACATTTACAGTCTAAAGTCCACTCTGACACAGACAACAGATCCAAAATGGTTGCTGAATGAACAAACTTTTTGAGCTCTGTTGACATCAATGCTGGCATTGTTTTGCAGTATTACCTTCACAGTGTTTCTGGTCCACCAGGTAGTAGCCAGCGGGACATTGGCACTCATATTCAATCTTAAGGTCATAGCAGATGTGGGAGCAGCCACCATTGTTGTACAGGCACTCGTTTGAATCTACAGGGGCAGTAAAAAGGCACTGTTTACCACAACTGTTCACAAGTTCTCTTCTCTTTTCACTATATTCGTAGAGGGAACCTCAAGCATGGGTCTTACTATAACAGATGGAATACTAAGTACACAAGGTGACGTTTGTATGTGCACCTGAATTTTCTTGCATGTAAGTCACTGACATTCTTTAATTAGCCCATGTGAATGAAACTAATTTACATTTAAAAATGTGTCTGAACTTGTAGCAATCATGATCAAATGACTAACTATGGTCTCCCAATTCATCATTAGCAACCTCAAAACCCACTGCTTTCAGCAACCACAGCATGCTTTCCTTAGTAGAGTTTTTAACTTGATCGTTACAAGAGAAGGTAATATCAGGGTAAACATTATTGCCCCAGCCAAATGTCAGCACTCCCTGTTCCAGCTTTAGACTCACCACACTCTCTAAGAGGCTCGTCTGACCAGTCCCTGCAGTCCCGTTGCTTGTCGCACACCTTCTCCATGCTGATGCATTCCCCGCTGCGGCACTTAAACCTGGCGGGGCGCTCGCAACGACTCACTGTGGAGGACGGTACAGCGTAACACTATGAGATCATGTAAGCCTGCGCTAATAATTCCAGTACGTTGCAGCAGTAGTAGCAGAGCAGCCTACCATTCACACAGCCTATTTCATCGCTCAGGTCCCTGCAGTCATACTGGTAGTTACACTGGAGGCCGCCGTGGATGCAGGTGCCATCAGCACACTGGAACTCATCAGGTCGGCATGTGGGTCTGCCTTGGGCGAGGAGAGCTGGATTACCCAGAGATCCACATGCAGAGTACCCCAGAGTACAGCTAATAGCAAGAGCAAAACGGTAGTAAAAGAGAGGGAAACTACTTACTACAGTTGGTCTCGTCAGAGTGATCCAGACAATCGAGATCCCCATCACACATCCAGCTGCTGTGGATACACTCGCCGCTGCCACAGAAGAACTCCTGAGAGGAGCAGGTTTTTAGGGCCCCCTCGAGGGACCGAACGCCACAGTTCCTGGGCCATTCGTCAGAGCCGTCCGAGCAGTCTGCGTCTCCGTCGCAGGCCCACAAGCGCGGCACGCACACAGAGTTGTTGCACTGGAAGGAGGTGGAGCTGCAGACAATGGGCGGGCAGGAAGACTCGTCGCTCCCGTCGTCACAGTCCGGCTCCTCATCACACACGAAGGAGGACGACACACATTGTCCGTTACTGCAGCGGAACTCACCCCGTGTGCAGCGTTTGGCCACTGGGGGAGAAACAGGAGCAGAGAAGAGTCCCTTTTAGCACAAGACAATGTAAACACATTGAGAAGACGTTGAAAAGAAGGCTTTCAAATGACTAGGGTCCAACAGTGGAGGGGGTCGGGGGCATACCACAACCCTGCTCATCTGCTCCGTTTTGACAGTCAGCTTTCCCATCGCAGAGCCACGTCCTGGGAATACACTGGTTCAGTTGTCCACTGCAACCAAACTCTGTGGGTCTGCATGTTTTAGCCACTACGGGTGCAACAGAGAAGAACCATCACTGACAACATTGAAGCACATGTAGACCTACGTTTATAAGGGATTCAGTACTCTGGTAATCCAGTGAACCCAGGCCATAGGTGTTACTCACAGCAGGTTCCAGGAAGCTCATCACTGCCATCCCCACAGTCATCTGTGCCGTCACACACCCATCTGGACGGAATGCATTTACCCGTGCCACATCGGATGTAGTTGTTCCCACATCTTGTCTCAGCATCTATGAAATCAAACACACACGCACCCTGCATTATAGTACATGCTATAGTTCTCATGAATGGAATGAATTGCTGCTCAGTAGAGTTCATTAAAAAAGTATATAGGCTGTGGGGGCCATGGTTAACCAGGCTCTTTTTGGGCTATGGTCTGCATTTGATGCCTTGCAGATTTATATTTATTTGAAATTGGTGTTTGAATGCTGAAAAACTGGTATGTAATTATAGTGTGAGCATTAATTTTTACCATTACACTGGTGGCCCATCTTTCCTCAGATGAATGTGCTTATATTTATCAGATGAATGTGCTTATAAAGTATTTACACTTCTTTTGCATTGCATTTTTGGTACAGTATTTTCTATAACAATATTTTCTGTGTGTTTTTGTTTATATGTATGCAAGTTGATCTTAATCTGAAGACTCCCCTGATCAAAAAGGTTAAATGTTTCACAAGTGCAAAAGGAACAAATACATATTTAAAAGTGGATTTAATGTTTAGTTTTGTGCAGACACATCATCCAGAATGAGATTTGTAATTAAGATGAATTGGTTTGGAGTGTTTTGCAGTGACAGTGGGTGGGGGAGTGGCCAGCTGTTCAGTGCACAGGAAATAACACTAAGTTAGTCTTAGTGGGAGGGACCTTACTGTTACAGATTATAGCCATGGGAGGGTTAGATTCGGTGCATGTCCTGAATCCATTTAATCTTTATGTTTTCTCCCGGACATTTGAACATTAACTCATCATCAGCCAATGGATGTTCTGTTTGTCTTGTCAACCATTCACAGCTGATAGTTATCCCCTCATCAATTAGTGTATTTAAGCACTCTGTTTCGGGAACTACCTGTTGGTGGGGCAGCAAGGCTTTTCCGGAGAAGTTTTGGAGAGTCGACAGATAGGACTGGACGCCGAGGCGGGTGGATGCCGACGTTGCGCAGGTGTGGGGCTAAGCCGAAGCGTGGGCCGCGTCCGACGTGGGCCGGTAGGGTGAAGCAGTTGGACGAGCGAGGAGGGGAGCCGGAACCGGGGTGCGTGGCGTCCTCGTGGGGATC
>JACXGM010008042.1:2500-29600 GCA_016801145.1 Umbra pygmaea
GAAGCACTGCTGACTGGTGTAACAACAGAAGTCTTACAAAGTCAAAACAGCTTTAAAAACAATGAACTCAAGGAGAGTAGACGGTCTGTTCCAGCCACTTTTCTCTCTCCTATCAAGAAGCTGCTTGGTTTGATGAACCTCATGTTTGAGGTACATCTGACTCAAAGGTCTCCAGGATGTTGAGAGACTGAACTTGCATTATCTCTCAAATCTTCTTTGAAAAGCGTCTCTGCAGCTCAGCTGTGAGACAGTCAAACACCTGATAATAGATCTCTTTGGAAACTCTCGCCATCAATTGGTCACTATGTGTCTGTTCTACAGTGCTCATCATCGATGAGTCAAGGAATCTTATGCTGTCTTTTACACACTGTTGTACACCTTTATTTAGCAGGGCTCTGCAAACATTTTAACGTCTTTCCACAGTTCTCCAAAGTAAACCTCACTTCTATAGTACTATAAGGTGTCTGTAAGGGCACCTACAATATACACAGCCCTTGCTAGATCAAGAGAGTTTGATTGGAGCATATCAGAAAGACACTTGGCATCACCAAGCACTATACAAAAGGTAACCAAAAGCCTTGACTGATCTACCACGACTGTTTAAATGCAATATCTTGAAGCAATCTCAAAACTGATATAAACCTGTCCCTCAGATTACGACATGCTATGTATCTGCATGCCCACCTTACATCCATAAATCTCTGTAGTTCCTCTGCTCGAAGTTGAGCTATTACTGAACTTTTGTATACCACACCCTTTCAGAAGTACTTAAAATAAATTTAACCCCATGCCCCCTGATAGCAGTGTTTGGAGTACCAGGGGACTCCCTCTCGCTGAATTATAAAATGCTGATATCATTGCTTTCACTACTTTATTAGCCAGATGCAGGATTTTGTTGCAGTGGAAGTCCTCTCAGCCACAATTAGCCTCTCCGTGGCTACGTGATGTCTTGTCATTTTTAAAACTTGAGAAAATGAAGTATTCCGTGAGGGGATCACAATCAAAATTCTTAGATAAATGGCAGACTTTTATTTCCTATTTTAATAGCTTGCAGAGACTACCTTCGGATCTAAGTCGGAACATATGAAGCTCCTAGTGCCCCAAGTGTAATTTCTTCTTGCTATTGTATGTATTTATGTTAGTGTCTTGTTAGTTTGTTTAGGAGTTTTGCGTGCGGGTGGGGGGGGGTTCAGGATGGGTAGTGGGGGAGGGTGGTATGGGGGTTGGGATTATGTTGAGGGGGTTAAAACTGTAAAAATGTATTGATATATTGCTAGAAACAGTGGCCCTCATTCATCAAACGTGCGTAGAAACCAGTGTAGATCTGAGCGCATGAATCATCTTATGACGAGACTCACGTGTGATTTACAAAACATTCGTATCACTCCAATTCCAGCGTACGAATGAGCGGCTGTTGATAAATCAGACGGTTGAAAACAATCGTAATTTAAATAACACGCCCACAAATATGCATGGATTAGAGGCCTCGCCCTTAGAATTTACGACATGGATAATCGAAATCCGGCAAAGAAAATGATTTCCTCTGAGATAAAATAAAGACGCTCAGGTCTCAGGTGCAGGCCAACCGCTTGGTTTTAATTGGAAGCTTAAAATCAGGCGCCGATTGTTCAAGTAAAATGTGGTGTTGACTGAGATTAGCTACTGCTATAGTAATTGAAAGCGATTAACGAGAACCTGAAGTGTATTTCAAATAAACTAATTATTTTCACTAAGCATTCCACGTTGTATTTTTTAACTAGCTTTTTTACCCAAAATAGCACTTACTATATTAGAAGCTCAGAATAAGATCCTGTTTCCTTCGGTGGCTGATGTGGCCTCTGATCTTCATTGAATGGCACCGCTCTCTTGCGCAATATCGTGGAGAACCCCGCATGCCATAATTATGTTACAGGCCTGCTCTGGTGTGTATCGCAGTCCCCCACCCCACCCCGCTTACCCAAGACAGAGCCACCTGCCCTTGAGAAAACCTATACATCACTCTGTGGTTCGTGTGCATGTGTGCGCACAGTTTAACCTGCGTTCCTGCTTGTTTCGGGATTTGCAAGCGGTGTTAGGTACTCAGTCAGGGCATAACCTTTTCACCGGGAGAAATCACATCCAACCGTTTCAAAGAACTATGTAGAACTATTATAATAAATGTAAGAGGGCATAACTCACAGAGGAAATGACTTATTATACAAGGGGATGATGACAATCAGATGTCTTTGGGCCTCTGGGAGCAGAGCATTCTGTATTTTAGTAGTAACTTAAACTTACGTTCTCAAAACACACATTTAAGTACAATTTTTAATTTCGTCAAAATCAAACTTCCAGTCCATTCAATCTAAATAGATAGATAGATAGAAATTCTGAAATGTGCAAATGTGTTCAACATTGAAAAATGTGTCCATTGGACAAAGAAATTGTAGTTGAGAAATTGAACAAAACATAAGTAGTTGGCACGAAAACTTAGGATTTTGAGTTGGACTCACAACTCAAAAATCTAGTGCAGCCAGTTGCCTTGAAATTTTGAGTTTTCACAACCTTTTATTTTTGCAGTGTAGGGTAATGGTTAAGGTTAGGCTTAACATTACGGGAAGGGTAAAGGTTAAGATTAGTAGATAGTTTGTTAAAATGTGGTTGATTGTCTGCAGATAATCTGTAGAGCATCTACAGATACACTTTTCGGACTCACAAAATAAAGTGTTACCTTCTTCTTTTTCATCTTTGGTTTCTTCTGCAATTACACTAAAAACTTCACTTTCTTTAACTTCTCTAATTTCATTTTGTACCATCTCAGCTAAGCCCTCAAGAACTTAATTCTGGATTTGGTGGCTTGTGTATTTAGCATTGCCACATTCATTCATAATTTTCTCTATGAGAGGGTCATGCTTCGCTATTTCTTCTCGACTAACAACAAGGGAAATTTTTTTAACATCAAACTCTCGATGACCTGAGCTATATTTTGAGTAGCAGTTAATAGGAGCACATCTGCAATTGTTTTAATGTAAGTACAGTTTCCCTCTACTTTCTTTATCCGGTCCTCATTTATTTATTTGGTTAAAGTTTATTTCAGTCAACTTCGAAAGAAAGAAAAAGTAAGTAGGCCTAAAGGGTGAAACACACCAACAAAACTAACAACTCGTCGGTGCGACTCTATGGATTGTTACGGTAGCTGCACCGACGAGTTGTTAGTTTTGTTGGTGTGTTTCGCCCTTAACAATTTACAAGCAAAACATGCTGCCCTTTTATGCTGATTCCAGGCATACATACCAATGATATGATGTTCTGCCTTCAAATGGAGCTTAAATCCAGAATCTTTAAACAACGCCTTTTTCCAGTTACAAAAACCTGACTGTGATGTGAAGGCAGATGTGTACTGGGCAGAAAAAAATGCCTACAAGCAAAACAATAAGTTGAATCTTGACTAACAGAATATTCAAGCCGTGAATTATCCTTATACCAGGATCTGTTGAAAGCCCGTTTCCTAGTACCATGCTGAGTTCTGGGAAATGTCTTCAAACATGGCTGTACAGGACCATCTTCTCTGGATTTTGGTATGTCTGAAACACACGTTAAATAATGTGTCATTGATCTATGGAAATGTATAATTAAGATATCCAAAAGATTAGCTACTAACTGTTAAAAGTGTTTAGTTTAAAGAATAGGACTGGCCTATTGGGTCCTACCACTTTATACAGTATATATGCGTGTATTAGCTACTAACACAGATGTAAACACATAGGCTAAATTGGGAACCATTCTCTCATCCGATTACTGTAACTGTCTCAGTTTGGTTGTTAATGGAGTCAAGGTTCTAATGTTATCTTAAACAGCTAATCAACATTCGTAAAAAATGTTCAGGAAACCTAAACCCGATGCAAACCTTATTACTTATTTAAAATATTGTTCTTTTTTTTAATCGCAAAAAAAGCTTGTGGAGCTGTGGAAATATTCTCTCTTCTGCTGTATGTTCTTATTATTCTTATTATTCCCACAACAAATGACCGAGGTAGTACCTGTAGGAAAGTTTTTATAATCAATTTTGAAAAGGTTATTGCAATTAAATATGTTTCTACAGAATTTGATAATTTTTTTCAAATCCAATTTTGATTAAACATGGAATTCAAAGTTTGTAAAAATTGTCCAGCCTTATGAAGAATAATTTGGACCTGTAATGAAGTTTTTATTCTACAATTTGAAAAGGTTATTGATGATAAATGCACATTTTCACATTTTCAAAATTGTTGGTAAATCCCAAATTATTTTTTTCTTTAAATCAAAGGTTGTAAAAGTTGTCCAGCTTTATTTAGAACAGAATGTACCTGTAGGAAAGTTTTGATTATCAATTTTGAAAAAGTTATTGCAAATGTGTTTCTACAAAATTTGATCAATTTTTTCAAATCCAATTTTGATTAAACATGGAATTCAAAGGTTGTAAAAGTTGTCCAGGCTTATGAAGAATAATTTGGACCTGTAATGAAGTTTCTATTCTACATTTTGAAAATGTTATTGATAATAAATGTACATTTTCACATTTAAACAATTGCTTATAAATCCCAAATTATTTTTTTATTCAATGAAAGGTTGTAAAAGTTGTCCAGCTCTATATAGTACAAAATGTACCTGTATAATAGTTTTAAAGATCAATTTTGAAAAAGGTATTGCAATTAAATGTGTTTTTACAGAATCTGATAATTTTTTTCCTAATCCAATTTTGTTTTGAAATGGAATGTAAAGGTTGTAAAAGTTGTCCAGCCATCTGCAGAATAATTTGGAACTGTAATGAAGTTTGTGTAATACATTTATTTTTTTGTGAGGTTTTGTTGGAATTATTTTAAATAGTGACGTGAGTAAATGCATGTATCTTTTCTAAACAAACAAATAAACATACCCCAGCAGTCCATGACTAAATTTTGTACTCATGAAAAAACACTTAAATGAGGAATGATAACAGTTTTCATTGGTACAATACACTTACACTGAATGTCTGTTGAATGTCTGTTGAATCTCTGAATATAAAACTAACTTTACCTCGGTCAACAAATGTTAATATTCTCTCTTCTTCGTCCATGATTTTAATAATGTGCCGCAACGCAGCAAAATATGCTTCTTTCAACAAGAGGTAAAATGAGATGTCAATCAGCATGAAACTGCCAGTACCAAATGAAATTTTGGGGTGGCCAATCAGATGTCAGGGGTCTCCAGTGCCCCCGACACCCCTCTGGCTACGCTACTGCGAGTCCGCAAACATTTTTTGCTCCATATTGTGCTTTCCTCCCTCTTGATTTTTACCACACTAATGACTGCACAAACTAATTGTGTAAATGCTGCTGGTATTTTTCAGCCACAAATTCTGACAAAGTCATGTGAAATAAAAGTGTATCGCACCACATTTCCACAGTAGCATAATGAGGGTCTCTACATGCAACCCGAAGCATCGAGAACTTTGTAATTGTACAGTTTATTAAAAAGATAGTTTAAAAGACAGTACCATTCGCGTACACAGACAGGCGCCATCTTCGGAAAACAGACTCGACCAGTCGAACCACGGATGCCATGAGCTGAACTGTGACTTTGAGTTTTGAGGTTTTGCATTCATTCATGCATATCAATAAGCAAGACGTACATCTGGCAATGGAAACAAGTGAAAGCTTATTCGTGTTTTATTTCTTTGTAAGAATATTTAAAATATCATAAGTGTTTTTTAAAACACTATTTTATACAGCCTGCAGGTGGGCTGTCATAGTGCACGCCGTGTGCTTGGAGGATGAGCTCACGAATTCTAACCTGGTCTTTGCACAATGCAGACATCCAGATCACCACATAGTTTTAGTCAATGAATAATCTGATTTGAATCCCTGATGCGAGGAGTCACAGGGCCCAAGGTTTGGGAGGGGGGCCCACTAAAGTGTGGGTTTATAGTTCTCTGGCATTATTTCGTCATTTTAATAAAAAATCTGAAACAAGAAAATGTGCTTTTGGTGATGAACATACACTTGTCAGATATTTCCCAGCCCCCTAAAAGAAAATATTTTTTGTCAACTTTACTTTCACAGATGTCCCTAGTCTCCTGGATGTCCCGGGACTCTATAGCATCTTAAGAAGATCACATATGATATACAATATCCCGAACATCGATTTTTGTTAGATGAAGAAAATCAATGTCTAGCATATTGTATATAATTTGCGGGCGTTAGAAAGCCGCGATTACAATGCAGGAGACTCTCAGGACATCCGGGAGACTTGGGATGTCTGCTTTCAGGTGAGAGAAGACAATTCAGTGTGTAAACTACAGTACTCATTTAGCAATGCCACCCACAAACCGAATTTTAGACTCAAATTACCAGCTAGTTCATTTATTTAATGAGTAGCAAGCAAGCTACAATTTGTGCTAAAATCACAAATAATATTTGATCATCAGCATAACATGCAACATGCAGAAAGCATTGCTGGGGGCAGTACTTCATTGTGCTGAAAATGAACAAGCGTGAGCTTTGCTCAGCTGATCTGGGGAGCTATCTTCATTAAACCCTTAAGGATAGGTTCCAAAATGACAATTTGTCACTATTCATCAAAAATTTTAAACAAAAAACCTCATTCTTGAAGCTTAGTTCCTAAGACAAGGAGATACAAACGCCTGTTTACTAATTGAATGGAAAAATCTGAAATTTCAGGACTGCTCTAGAAATTTGCTCTAGAAAAATTGACACTCTCCACTGTACAGGGACACCTGTCCTGAACAGGTTAATTACTTAAGCTCTACTAAACTCAATTTCAAGTTTAAATTCACAAGTTGTACATTGTTTTAAAGCTTATAACATCCACTTAACACTGGTGTGTACAACTCAAAAGGTATGGTTTGTAGTAAATGTGATAAAACTCTGAAAATGCAAGCTACACAAATATGTTGCATAAAAAGATTTTGCCTGGTCAGACTGCAGGAACATCTGATTAATATTGCATATTAGGTAAAAATCTAATTTGAATCACTTCAACCAGCCAGTGTGACAAGATTTCAGATCCTTATTTCAGCCCATTTTCACTCTAGTAAAAAGCTGTCTAATAATTATGAATGCCTGACTATCACCTGAATCATATGAGATATCCCTTTATTTCCCCCTCAATCATGACGCAAATATAATCACCTAAAATCTACCCATTAATTATTATTATTGTGGTTTGGCATTAGAAAAATGTGCTTGTAAATAATTGATCAGAAATCTAACTTGCATAATAATTGTGCACACTTTAGGAAACTTTTTAAATTGTTTGTAGTAGCCAAGCACTTAAACACCCAGGATGTGGCTTCATATTATATAACAGTTACCTGCCCTTTTGTTTTGAACATATCACATTTTCTTCACCATCATTGTTGAACTTATGGTAATTTCTGAGCCTTCAACCAAACGGTGTCATTTAAATACAGCAGTTGTGCATTTGCCTAATATGAAATTCTTATTTTTCTGTTGCAAAAATGCTGTATTATCCTTTGCATCCACTAATAAAACGAAACATACAGTATATGGTCACGGAAAAGAAACAACTGCAAAATTGTGCCTGGAATAGTTAAAAATGACCATTAGAGCGCAGCCCTGCTAACTGTTAATTTCTCCTGAGGATAACGAAAGCTTAAAATACATAATTTATTAAATGTGTTTGAGGGTTTTATGGAATGGTTTATGTTGCCACAGATTTAAGTGCATGCCAAAATAAATCAAATCGCATTATATACAAATACTGAAAGCGGGAAAGTGACTTCAGCTCTGCCTCTGGCATTTCATGTATGTTGAATCTAGCTTGTCTTAGGTTTTGAGCTGCAGCTGGAAAGCAAACTGTTAGGGTACACACACACCGCTCACATAGGTTATGGGTAGGGCACCTGTAAAGAGTTCAAGAAAGCCAAGGGTTAACAGGGAAAAATAATGATGTGTTTTAAGATTACCTCAGGGGCCACTGAACTTCAGGTTCAGATAATGACATCCCATATAACTTTAATGGCAAACACAACCAACGACAGATTGAGAAGGCAATTACCTGTTTCTCTTATGGGCATTTAAGCCTCATCGCATGGCACTTCACTTCCAAACAGGGAAATAACTCAATAAAACACTGCCTAAACCATCAAACAAATCAGAGTAATTGCCGGCAAAAAGAACAAGTAAAAGTACCTGTTTCAATAAAAACACTTTAATAGAGAAACAAATTTAAAAAACAAACAAAAGAAAACCTTTCAAATACAGTCTAAATCCTTTATCTTAACCACCACCAATTTACTTGGAAAAAAAGTGAAACGGAAATATTTATCACTATGTAGCCCACTCATAGGTGTGTGTATGAGGACAGTATACAGGTGTGCCATTGCTTTACTGTAGGAGAAAAATAAATAGGCAACTTCAGACAAGATGGATGACAGGAAAGGTGGCTTTAAAAGACTGAACACAGTGCTCTCTAATGGCTGGGCAGAAGGCTGTTCCCATAACAGAATGGCCACTAAAATTGACCAAAGGCAATATGAGGAACTTTCCGAATCCACTTACACAAAATTATATTTGACTACGTCTGGGGTAGAGGCTAGTAGCCATTAGTTTCATTGATGTAAATTTAATTAAAAGCTTCTGTCTTTAATCAATATCAGACAGTCATAAATATAAAGAGTGAGGTACATGGATTAATTTCTACTTTTCTTTTAAATATTGAAGTAATGATTAGGATTTTAATGTAACACAAAAACAGATCTGAAATACTGCAGAGCTTTTAAAGAATTAATACTGCACAATTTAGGTGTTAGCTAACAACTTTAGAAATGTGTGAAATAATGATTAATGATTTTTGGATATGCACTAAGATTTTCAAAGTTTATAATTTCTGCCAATTATGTTTGGGAGCAACTTTTTGCCCAGCAAAATGTTTGAGGGAAAAAAATGTCTAATGTGACAATTCCACAATTCATTGACATGTTAGAAAATATCATAGCTTTTTGTTCATGTCACAAGTCATTTTACACATAAAAGATACTTTTTTAGCGAAAGAACCAAAACATGATAATTTGTTTGTCTTCTCACAAACTGTTACAAAGGATTGTATAAATCTGAAGAAGCCAGGTCATCTTGGCATGCACAAAAAAAGGTTTTGATGTTAAAAATGTTGATACCACAAAGCACCGGTGAAATAAAAGTGTTATTTTTAACGGAATTAGCAATAAAAACATTTTTTAAAGAATCCTGCAACATTGATTTTCCAAAAAGTAATCTACAGTACAATAACATTTTTTATATGCCTGCAACAAAAAAGTCCTCTTCTAAAAGCAGCCAGAGACCATCTTATAAATTCATTTGGAAATTGACCATACTGTACTATAAGATTCTGTAACTCATGTCCATAACTGTGAATATTTTTTGTGAATTTGCATAATTAAATAGGCCATACCTCTTGTTAGAACCACTTCTACAAAATGGAGGTGCTCTCTAAACCTTGTTTGTAAATATCTAGAAAATGCATATTTACAAGTTTTTATTTTTTTGTGATGACTCATACACTCAACCTCTTGAATGTGGACACTGGAAAGTTACAATAAGCAACATTGTCTGAAATGAAGTCCAGGTGTATTTCTTTTATGATTGTTTCAACTATGTTAAAGAGACGTTTTAATCTAGACTAAATTAACTTCCTGATTAGCTGCCAGCATATTTGACCCTGTTTGAAAGTAAGTACTTCTGACTGAAGGGTTTACACCTTAAAATGAATGATGAAGTAGTTTCAAACAATTACCAGTTAGAATCCCAAAAGTCGAGGGGCTTTTATTACAATATACTGAAACAAACCATAACAGAATTTTGCTTAATATTCAATTGGGGAAGGGAAAGGCTGCAATACATACAAATCATAAAATATTTTGATAAAATAGTTTCCAGTAACTGTGACAAGTGTGGCTTTAACTAAAAATAATCGACCAACAAGTCAAGAAAGACTTGTGAATCGGATCACTTTCATGATCATTTTTATAGTAATGGTAATTTCATTAAGTGTGCACACTATACAAAATGTGAAGACTGGACAGCTTGATGGAAGCGGGTTGCAAATACATTTCCCAAATGCTAATTGATTTCACTCACACTATATTTTGACTGAGTCAACCAATAACAACAATACCCCAATTGATTGGAATGCATGTCAGAACAGTCAAACAAACTGTGGTTCAAAGAACCCACACTGATTGCATTCATGTTAAAAAAATGAAACATTTTGAGACGTCCACTTAGAAGCACATTTTCTGTATATATTGTTAGGCAAAAGAAGATCTACATGTAGCTCAAGCAAATACTGAATGTCACCAGAGTAAGAGATTGGAACCGAAAATTGAAGGCTGCTGCCAACAAAAAGAACACATGGAAATCGATAATAAAAGTGATGGTATTGCTGTAACGAGTATCAGTACATCTGACTAAATAACTTTTTATTCATCAGACTAGAGCCATATATTTAAATACAAAATAAATTTGTCTAAGTATATAGCTCTGATCTTAACAAGCTGGGTTTTTTTCCAAGTCCTGCTGTAATACAAAAGTCCAAAAAGAGTCCAAGAAAATGTCTAGAGTTACACACTTCAACATTCCAATTGTTTTCAGAATTCCCAGTTTAGGACTTCCAAGTTCAAAGTTGCCTTTGCAGCTCTTTTCTCCAATTGTAAAAACCCTCAAACCAGGATTTACAGAAATAACAGGGAATGTTGGAAAGGTTTGTTAGGATCTTACTCAAGCCTTTCTAAATTACCTTAAAGCACTGAATCTGGTCAAAGTCCAGCATGGAAACAAAACACTGATGCAGACCAACACCTTCTGAAACTTCACTCACTCAACAAATATCCTTGCAACTTGGCTGAGATCCATCTACACTTTCAGATTCCTTCAGCAATCAGGCCTTAGTAACCCCTTTCCAAAAAACTCATGTTAGCCCATCTAGTAATGTACTTGGTCTCATGTCACTCCACTGCATACAATTGTGTTTGACTGAATAGACATTTGGTCGGCAAGTGGTTTGACGTTTAACAAGTTGGAATTTAATCCTTTCACACAATCCGAAAACATTATACAACTTGACTAAAGAGCAAGCCATTCGCTCAGGCGAAGAACAACCATCTTTGGGTCTCAAATGAAACAGCTACGGAACCATCTAGCATACCAGTTATATAATGCCTTAGCAGCAACACATATGTTCCCAGGGGTAACCCTAGCATCCAGGACAACTGCCATTTTAGAAAACGCATTAAGTAGCCATTTAAAAACAACTAGCTGTTAACAAATATGGTACTAGACTCTTGTCGCATTCTTTCTGAAGCCAGTTTTTCCACAGGTAGTATCAGACAACAGTTGACCTCACTTGGATGTTATTTTGCATGCTCATCATAATTATCTGTAATATATATTTCATCATTTTAAAAGAGAGGAAGAGGGCCAGTGAAAAAGGGGGAGTTACGTGCAACCAACACATTTTTATAAAGGTATAACAATAAAGGAGTTCTAAAGTAATTGTTATTTTTTTAAATGTGTTTTATGTATGTAGGCATGTATGTAAGAATCACATTTACTGCACTAATCTGCCACTCAAGATTTTCAGGCGAAAACGTCTAAGATTAAGTTCCAAAAGCAAACCAAGGGAAGTCTAATGTAAATGCTAGCATGATACAGGACCAGGTACAGGTATGTGGCATACAACTCAGTCAGTTCTTTATATGTACAGTTTAGAGGAAAATTAGTCTACTTCTATACAATGTTCCATATATTTCAATTGAAATTAGTTGACCACTTAGCGTTTTCCCTGGTAACAACTGATGAAAATCAAGATGTAGAAAGTCCAACCAAAATAAAAACAAAAATACTAACATTAAGAGGCCAACATATGCAACTTCAATAAAAGAAAAAGACAGGCAGCTAAGTGGCCAACCAAATCTCGATTTTAAAATCTTTTTTTGTGGTATTTTTTCTTTTTTTGCATTACGTACATATACAAGTGTACATAATATAAGTATATATATTCATATATACATAATGCATATGTATATATACCAGTAATGCATCCATTATATATACTTATGTTTTACTTTTTACGTTTTTTTACTTTTAAGCCACAGATATGTGAAACTGAAGAAAGATTTGACTTGTACAAATAAAAGTTTAAAATTAAACAAAACAGTGGGAAACAAAAACTATCAATAGAAACGATTTGTAAAAGCACTTTGTACCGTTTTTTTTTCCTTTTCTTCCCCACAAAAATTTTCTTTATTTTTTTTCTTCTTTTAGATTATTTATTTTTTATCAATTTTTGACTTTTTCTAGGGGATACATCTCAGGGCCGACACTCATTTAAAATAGGAATAGTATCCATTGCTACCGTTAGAACTTCCTATGCTGAGCTCCTGCAGTATGGATAGTGGATCGCTGTTCTTTTTGACCTGTTCAGGGCGTGCTCGGGGCTTGGGCGGGGCACGGAGGGCGCTGGCATAAGACATGGTGGGGGGTTTGCCAGGGTTTTGAGAACTCCCGGGACCCTGGCCGGGCTCTGGAGTGGCCTGATGCTGCTGCTTGTTGTTGGGCATAAGAGGGGGAAACTGTCCAAGGTGCTGGAGGGATTGAGCAGCAGGCTGTGATGCTGCATCAGCCTTCATCTGCTCTTCCGCTGCCTGCCGCAGGGCCTTGGAGGAGGCTGCTATAGAGGAGGAAGGATGATCCAAACGAGCAGAGAAGGGGAGACAGGGGAGATAAGGGGAAGACAAAGGGAGAAAGGGGAAAATAAGAGAAATACAGGTTGGTGAGAATAACGTTTGACCTCCAAAACATGTGTACACTGAGATACAGCGCTCCAAACGCTAACCGTAGCATTATCCATATATCATAAAGCCCTGGCAAAAAAACAAACATTTAGGAAGGCGAACTCCTGAAGCCTTTTTTGTCGTACACATTGTTGGGACTGATGACAACCATATGACATTCATTTCAGCACGCTCATTTTCTTCATCCTTTACAGAGGCCAAGATACAAGCAGCCTTCTAATCAGATTCAGCGTGTCCAACCCTGATGACAACAGCCAGAAAGTAAATGCCTGACTGGCTCACACTGGATCCTACTCTGCCATTCCACTAACAACAATAAAACCCAACATGTACAGCCACGTCCATAAATACCTGGACATTGACTATTAGTTAGTATTTCAGCTGTCTACCACAATATATTGGAGTTCATATTAAAGTGATGACTCAAGAGTAATTTAACCCTAGGGTCCTTTGCACCTTGACCTCGAGCCAAACAACCCGCCATAAGCTTATTTCCCTTGTTATAACATTGGTCGCGTTAGCGCTATCAGCTGAACGGCTTAGTGCAGGCGCTAATGGAACCAAAGGTGTATCTCGTAAATAACCCCACTAATAATGACCGGAATAGTACCAAACGTCTACAGTAATACAAATAGGTTTTATACTTATAAAACGAGACATTGGAAAGCCGAGAGTAGCAGCCATCAACTGTTATTTAAATATACTTCTGGTGTACTTACAAACTTTCCAATGCCTCTTTTTATAAGTACATAACCTATTTGTACTTCTGTAGAAGTTTGGTACCATTCCAGGCATTATTAGTGGGTTATTTAAGAGACACCCTTGGTTCCATTATCGCCTGCACCAAGCCATTTGACTGATAATAATTGGACAATTGGCTGCTCAGCTGTTCCAGCATATAAAAGGTCTAGATTTAATTTCAAGTGCGGCATTTGCAATCAGAATCTTTTGCAGTTAACCATCTATATGAAGTCCAAAAAGATGTCACTGCCATTGAAGTAAGCACTCATTAAGTTAAACAAATCTAAACAAACCCAAGATTAGGTGTGGCCAAATCAAATATTTGGTGCTTTATAGAAAAAACACTGGTGATCTCAGGAAACCCATACAGCCTGGACAATGACAAAAGCCTTTAATAACTATACTGTATCATTAGCATAGATGTTGATGCATACCTAAGAGGTCCCGGTGTTGAACAAGTGTGCTGGCTCCGTTGCATGGAATGTTCTGGAACGGGCCAGGGCCACCTCCGTTTCCAGGCCAGAGCTCGGGTGGGGGGTAGCCATAGGAAGTGTGGGGGTGTTGGTGGGCATGTGAGTGTTGATGCTCCTGGGGGTCTGTTAGACAGGACTGTCCCTGGGCAAGAGTGGCGGAATTGGATCCCTCGTCTGGGTAGCTGGAGGAGATCCGCCGCTGGTAAAGGGGCCGCCCTGGACCCCTGGGTTCATACTGACAGAAAGAGAGATCTTAGTTAAAATACAGCATAAAACAATATGTAACCATAGCAGCAGGATTCCTGATGCGTTGTCTTGACAAAAAAAATCAGTGGAGCACAAATGACCTTGAAAACATGAACAATATTCATATCTTAAATTAATAACAAAATATCTATTTTAACTGGTTGTTGATAATCATAACTATTTACACATTGTAAGAATTCTTCTTGATGGGTTAAATAATTTCACCGTTATTTAAACAGGTTTAATAAGAACAAATAATTTTTTCAGCAGGAACCTGGGAGCAATTAGCATTAACTGTTTTGCTCAAGGACAGAACAACAAAGATTCCCCCTTCGCAGTTGGGGTATTAAACTGGGGGACTTAACACCAATCAGATGCCCTAAACACTAGGCCACCTTGCCGCCCCATGATGCTCTTCCTCAATCAGCTGCAGTGGACGGAGCAGATGTGGTGCTGAACCAGCTATATTAATGAGTTATTAACTAGCTTTTTCAAACAGACTGGAAGTTGTTACAGAACTCCCTGATTTAGCGGCTAAAAAGCCATTCCATTCAGTAAATCCACCTTTAAGAGAGCAAAGTGGAAGATAACTGCAGATGCTTTCAATGTTTTCAATTTGAAGGCACCCTCTCAGCAGACTACAATCAGACAGAAGCGTGTGAGCGAGCATTTTCTCCTTGTTGGAAGAGATGTCAGAATTTTTTTTAAACCATGCAACTGACTTTTATTACAAAAAATGTATACGTTATGTACAAAAACCAATTGGGCTTCCTGATTCTGGGGTTCTGAGAAGATACATTTGTTTCAAATAATCATTATTTCAGAAGTTGTATCAACATAACTAATGCCATAGCAATGGCGCCAGCTCGACCATGCTCTCCGTGACTGAGAAAGCCTCCTGATGAGTGAGACAGTCAAATAATTACTGACAGTCAAATAATTATAGAATTTCTCATTGTTCCCCTTTAACACCAATCTACCAAACAAGATTATCTACAAAATAAAAAAATGTTCACTCACCAAAATCACATTTAGCAGAAATAGACATGTTGAGCCAACTACAGGCTTTAAGTAATGACATCAGTTTTGAAATAAAGTGATTTTTTATGACAAATTGATAACTAGCTATTCATCACGGACTGTAGTAACTGAATGTCAACAATGTGTAGCTGGCTCGTCAGCCTAGTCTTGGATATACTATATCGTGGCAACATCAAGTGACTAGTCAGTCATGTGTCGTGTCACGGCATGGCTAGCAATGTGATCGCCTGGCCGATTTCCGAAAGACATCAAATATAACAGAAAACCGGAGACATTTTGACTTGCTTGCAACACGGACCTGAGAAATGCATGTCATTCACCCACCTGAGATCCTGCAAAGTCATCTCTAACTAACTATATATGGTGAACACATGTATTCATACGTTTTAATTCCCAGACAAGACCCTGCACTGCAATTTCTCTGTAAAACAACTTAAAGAAATGCAAATTCAGCTAGAGTACTCACAGCTGGTTCTCTGGCAACTGTAAAGCTGGCTTGTATTGACTGCGTTTAAGCCAAAAACTACAGTAGGCTATAGGGTGGTGTCTGATGTTGACAGGGTCGAGTATCAACCAAAAATTAAGAAAGCATAAACAAATGCATTACTAAGGCGGACTTGTACATGTCCCATTTTATTTAAATTAAACAAAATGTACACAACTGTCCAGAACTCGTTATAAATTATAATAGGAGCCACATGTTTTATATGGCGTACTAACATGGCAACACTTAGAGGAGATGTGTGAGGTATGTTAATGTTACATGATAACCTGCACTCCTCGTGACCATTTTCTTTAGCTAAAAAAAACGAGTTAAAGAAATATTTCAGGTGTCCGGTTTTTCCCTGGCAAACTCAATGTCTGTCATGTGTTAATGTTTACATACGCAACAGTTCAGGTCAGTGGTTAGGATTCAGCATCACAATAGTGCTAGGATGTTGTGTATGAATGTGCCTGGGCTTGTCTTACTTGGAAACTGTGACTAGGCAGGGAAAGCAATCTTAAAAAAACCGAATCCTGTAAAACTAAATCAGATAACCAATAATACACAATAAGGGCCTTTTCTGGCAACACAGCTGAGAAAAGGCTGGGGGTTGCGGGGGGAGAACAGCTCAAAATACGATCCTGAGGTGTTGTAGCCTGTGATGAGCTGAGCCGCTCTTGGGGTGACAGTGTAATGCTCAAACCTCAGAGGCTTGACACTTGTTAAAAAAGGTTATTTGCACCTGAATAGAGCACTGCCTTCCAATACCATCAAATTAATTCCCTTTAAAATCCAATAAATGGAATTGTCAAGGTCAACTGGCCTGCCAGGTAACCGAAAAGCCCCAGACAATAACAGTTGGATGTAGAGGGCTGATTACTCACTTATGTCTAAATGACTGGGTGGGAACAAAGGTATGTTATTGTTCGTAAGGGATTGTATATGGATACTTCTGTCTCGCTCTGAGTTCTTTCATTTCGTGCCAAATGAACAGAACTTAGCACACGCTGTAGCACCCACAGGACTCAATGCTATCCTCCTGTCCTTACAGTCACCTGAAATGATCTTTCTACGCCATAGTTGGTACATTTGTTACACCTCTTTGCAATATTGTGTACCTGTTACTTTGCTTTCTCACACTTATCTTTAGTTTTCAGACAGACGAGTGAGAAAGTCACAACATCCATTCTTGTGATGTTCGTAATTTATGCATTCAAATTAGGAAGCACATTTACATTTTCAAGTGAGGTGAAAACCGCAGACTTTGACGGGGCACAAAACCCTGACAATTCTATTCCATCTGTGTATTGAACTCTTCAGACATCATTTACAAATCTGAAATCTCTATTATTTCTCCCCTCCCAATTGGTCTTGTCCAATTCCCACTGACCCTGCCTTGTCGGCAGCTCCGCAACTCGCTTGACAGATACGGGATGGTGAATCCAATCACATGTCGCCAAATCGGCCGATTCCTTTCGCACTGCTCCGCCAACACGGAAGCCTTTAGTCAGATCACGTGTGGGAACCACTGACCACCATGACATAGATTATCCTGCAATGCAGCGACTTAGCCCACTACGCCACAAGGGCCCCCCTACATATCTCACATATCTTGTAGTGCACAAAGGAGTGCCACAGTGTTAGATGCTGGGTCCTTTATTGTTAATTTTACATGAAAATACATTTGTAAGTCTGTGAGGGTTGTGTGGGTACTGTTAACCTTAATAACATAAAATACTACACATAAGAAGGAAGCAACACTTACCTCTTCTACATTGTGAAGGGCTGTGGCAGCTGCAGTCCTGGGGGAGAGGGCATGGTAAGGCTCTTGTCCTGGTCCGTGACCCTGCTGCTGCTGCTGTTGTTGTTGTTGTTGTTGTTGTTGCTGCTGCTGCTGGTGCTGATGGTGGAGCTGCATGAGGTGCACCTGCTCCTGCCTGCTGTGGTGGGCAATGACAGGCAGCCCATAGGGGAAGCCCTGGCCCTGGCCCTGGCCCAGAATGTGGTTCTGGCCAACGCCGCCTCCGCCGTGAGGCCACTGGGTCTCCTGGAGCAGGTACTTCACCTGGGGGGGCGGGGTGGTAGAGTGACCCGGTTGGTGGGGGTAGGCATTGGGGTTGTATAGCGGGTTCCCTGGGTGCTGCTGGAGAGCCGGGTTGTTAAGGAGCTCCAGCTCGTGGCTGGTGGGGTCCCGACCGGTGTAGGGCCCGGTGGGGAAGGGGCCCGTGTGGTTGGTGTTTGCAGTTGAGGGGGAAGAGGGGTCGCCCGGAGAGCGTGACTGGACCTGTCGGTATTGGAGCAGGCGAGACTGAGGAGGGGGCTGCATCTCAGCCAGGTCCCGGGGATCGGGTTGATCCTGGGGAGGCATCTCTCGCAGCAGCCCTGGGAACCTGCCAGAAAGGGAATAACACACGACCTTGATATCCAAAAACCAGATGGGAGAAAGACTAAGAATGAGAAGGGAAGCCAAAAGGAAGTGAGAGAAACAAACAAACACTCTCAACCGTGAGGTTACCTAGGGAATTGGGGGCCACCTGCCTCCTCCTCCAGGCTACCGCTCATCCTCCAGTTAGCCCGGGCCAGCATCTGAGGGGGGAAGCGGGCCAAACCAGGCTGAGCCAGGTGGGCTAGCTGCTGGGGAAGGGGGAAGGCCACACTGCTCTGGAGAAAGGGCCCAGGTTCTCCCCACTGGCCCAGCCGTGCCTGCTGGCTGAGGGCTTCCAAAGTTAAGGGGTCTGATAGGGGCAATGGAAGACATTGTTAGACACAACGTTTGAAAGATGTTAAGCCCTAGTCCTAACAACACCATGTTCTTACAGATCTAACATAACTAGGCTGTTACAGGCACTGGTGAGCCTACGTGTACAATGGTGAAGAGGATATTGGACAATCTGAAAGAGGAAGAGAAAAAAAGCACACGTAGAATTTGAAGTCAAATGTAGCACTAACCAATCCCATCTCCCAGGCATTCCTGGTTCTCCTCCCCGAAGCTGTTAACCCGATTGGGCTGTGACAGGGCCGGGTGGTGCCCCCCCTGGTGACTCATCTGGGACCTCATGGAGCTCCCCATCTCTTCCGCCCCGTCCTCCTCTGTCTCTGACACACCTCTGTGGGAGGCCATGGCCCCACCGAAGAAGGAGGGGTTGTGGCCTCCACCAGCATAGGCTGGGGACAGCTGGGCCGAATGCTGCTGGTTCGGCTGGCCCAAAGACGGCCCCCCAGCTGCGTGTTGGGGCGGCACCCTAAAAGGGAGCCTGGTCACTCCAGGGTACTGTTGGGGGAAGGCTCTACCCCCTGCATGGGGGGCAAAGGCCGGGTTTGGAGGTGCCAGGTGGTAGTTGAGAGCTCTCTGGCCTGGGTTGTCCTTGCGGTGAAGCATGGCGTTGGAGAAGGCCAAAACATCTGGCTGAGAGTCCATGGATCGGCCACTGCCTGCATCAAGCTCTCCCTGGAGAAGATGAGATCAACCACAATGTGACCAAGGCTAAAATCATGTCCCTTATTTTACCATGTGGCAATTCTAAAGAACTAGCCATTTAATTCTATATATTGGTGTACCGGTTTGTCCTTCATCTCTGACGACTTCCTCTCTGGCGTCTGGAGTCGGCTCTGCTCCGATTTGGGAACACTGTCCATTTTACCTGAGGGAACAAAACATAGTAGATATGAGTGTTCTGTCACCCTCTTATGAAATGACTAATATGGGGTGCATTACTAGAAATCAAGATTCTGGACAGTTCCTAGCTGATGGACTAACAGTCTTCTAACCGTTTCTAATGGATTCAGCTTGGAGCTCCTTGTCTGGGCTCGTCTGCTGGCCCATGCCCAGAGGAGAGGGGTGCGTGACCCCGCCGTAAGGGATGGGCGAGCCACGGTTCTGTGCCAGCAGGTTTAGGTTGTATGCCATGGCTGCCTGGTGGCTCATGATGCGCGGGTCCATGGCAAAGCGGTTCTGGTAGCCGGGCCACGGCAACTGGATTGGGACAGACTAAATGGAAGATAAATACAAAATTAATAAAGGATACTACATACAACACCCTAGGAAGTGTTGACAGCTAGAGGTGTAGCCAGCTTCTTGTTTTTATTGCTTTCACACCTTTGTCAATTCTCATTGATAATGGTGCATTGTCCATATGAAAAACATTTGGGGGGTTTATGTCTTGGTTATTCAAACAGGCAGTAATGAGATTCCAGATAGATTCATTTTAGCCTATATTTTAGCCCATCTGTGCATTAAAGAACCATATTTCAATCCTGAATGGTTATATTACAAATTAACCTCTTATTACCATAAGTCTTAAATTAACAAAACATGGTAATAAATAATGCATTACAGCTGGCTGCTTTTCTATCAACCCTTACTGTTTCACTTTTAAGAGGGGCAAAACATTTCGCTTTTAACGCCTAAGCCAAATTATTTACGCAAACAGCATTTAATTTTACATTTGTCATGTCATCTTGTAATATCTATCACAAAACATGGGATTAGTAATAATGGGCATTCAGCTCCTAACTGCAAAGATGCTTCATTCATAAGCAAAAAACAGCAAGTTTGAACTTGCTATTTGAAATTCAATATCATGGTCAATACACCTGCGATTTCAAAATGCAAGACAATTTTTTTATTTGCGTCCAATGAGACCAAGCCCTCTGTGCAAGTAACATTTCATTTAATGAGTATTTGTGCAAGTAACAATTCAGTTTTTGTATTTCCCAAAATAAAACTAATATCGCCTCATTGAAAATGACTTAGATTTTCAGTGTTTTGAAACAAAATATCAAACAGAACAAAATTGTAACGTACAAGTTGAGTAAGTAATATTAAATAATTGGTTAGGTGTTTTAATGCTTTTGCAAGACACTGTATATTCAGGAAAAATGGTCCACAAAAAAAATACAACAAGTCCTTCTCATTCCTTGAATGGCAAAATTACAGGAACACACAAAGAAATGGAAGGTACCCATCTAACGAGAACATTAACAACAGCTTTCTTCTCTGTGTGCAGTTTCTACTTACATGTGCTCTGAATCATCCTGCCATATATTCTATTAGTCATCTGCCATTATGTTTTAATAGACTAAATGGCCTGCATTTAGTATGTTGGAGACTATCTTTCCTGTACTGCATGAGGAAATAAGTGTGAAATTTCACCGATGGCTTAATAAAAAATGTTTAGAATAACAAATGTCTTGGTTCTCCAAATGAATACATTGTGGTATGAATGCTGTGATTTCGAATAAGCAAGAGGAAGGATGGAGACTGCAATGGCCCTCATAAACAACAGATGCATTTTGCAGGGACCGCTTTGGTGCTTTTAGCCCACTGGTAGTAATACCTGGGATATATGACCAATCAGAATAACTAAATATTTACATTATCGCATTAAAGTGACCAACTGCTGTGGTAAAACATGGCAAAATTTTTCACATTATATATTCTAATCTGGCCACACAACAATCAACATTTTTAAGAAAAAACAGACAAAATCATTGCATGTTGCCATACTAAATATTATCATTTCCATTTCATAGCCAAGCATATTTGAATGAGGCATACATGCATTACTGTGACGAGCATCGTCCTAACTCTGACTTAAATAAGCACACCTTCAAAAAGAAATTCAAACCAAATCTCCAAAGTCTCCACAATAAATACTGAGGGCAGTTCAGACACCTCAGGACCAATAAAATCCTGCAAAATAACAGTTTCTTTCCTCTTGCTGTGGACCTAAAACTAAAGTTGGACTTCACTGGACCGATGTTTAGTTGAACTAGGGCTGTGCAATGTCTGGCTTTACACATAGTTGGATGGACACGTCAAAACATTGATGATAGACGACGTCATCTTTATTCATCCATTCAGTTGTCATTTATTCTATGCGATACGAGGGGTGAATTGGCAGGACTAACGCACCTACACCATATTAACACACATTAACTTAATTAAAATGCTGCGAAATCATATAGCTGTCAGATATAGCTGTAACAATTCAGTTGGGGGGGGTCCGTGTGGCAAAGCACAATGGTCATGGGTTCGAACATGGTGATGGGTTCAAGCATGACCACTGGTTCTCTTGACTTTCTCCGGGCCTCCTGTACGAAGCAGCGCAAATTGTCATAGCGCTTCCCAGGATTTGGCTTAGATAAATCTGATTATCTATTCATAACACGTCGCTCTCCAGCAACTAGTTATGTTCAGATCTGTAAATTAAATCGTTGAAGTATAGTCGGTGAACGTTTTTATCCCGTGCATAATCCGACTAAAGGCTTCATTGTTGGGTAAACAGTGCAAAAAGAATCGGCTACTTGTGCAACATGTGATTAGATGAACTATGTGCTCGCCCCTCGTGATTGCTTGCCGATTGCGGCAAATAATGTTTTTTGAGGAAGAATGTCCTCTAGCGTTACAATTCGACAACAAACCACAAAGAAACTGCATGCAGCCTGACAATTTGTTGTGAACTGCACCACCTGTACCGCTGCTGCATCTCTAGGCTCTAGACGTTGTGGCTGCAGAGAAGACGGGAAGTTTCTAGTTAGCATGAAACGGATCTTTCAGGCGAGAAATTCAAACAATCACATTATCAATTGTTAGCACTACATGGTTGATATTAGGCTGGAATAGCAATTAGAGCTTCACTGATTCCGTTCAGAGAAGTTTTTCCGTTTTCTTATTAACCTAAACCTTTATCCGTTCTGCTCTCCTCCAAATATGGAGTCATTCAGAGAAAAGCGAACCATTTTAAATCGAAACTGCTGCACAAGGGTTAACTAATTTATTTATTATATGCAATGCAATAAAGCTATAAGGGAGATAATATGTCATCATGAAATCAGTCTATAATACATTAACATTGGGTACTTGCAACAAATGAGTGCTGGTTTATTTAATATGTCCTTTCGCCAACGCACAATCGCTGCGCACAAATAACTTTTCAAACCTACACTAAAATGCCCATTCAAACCTAAACACAGAAAAATATTTTTTAAATTAAATTACAATATTTAATTAAGAAGGCATTCATGTTAGCAGGCAATATAAGTTGGTAGTGTTCTCAAACAAGGTTTTAAAAAAATATATTTAACTCAACCGCAAAACATTACATTCCAAGGCCTTGCAAAAAAGAATGATTTCTGTAGTTAAGTGAGATGATATCACATTTCTCAATTAGTGACTGTATTATATTTCTATTCACTGTCATTTTTGTATATTGATTAGAGGTTAAATTGCAACTGATAGAAATGAACAGTCCGATTCAAAGAAGCAGATGACAGATATCCTTCTAGAGTCTAAGTTACTAAGGTAGCAATACTCAAGGGTTTGTTTTAGAAAACATATTTAATATTATAGTTATATCAAATACAAATCTTACAATGCCCATTATTAAAATACGATTTACTGCATGAAAAGAAATTACCGTAAAAAAACTAATAAACATAAAAAACATTAATCAAAGGAAGGTATATAAATATTTGGTGTATTTTTAGTGTGCTTTCGCTCTGCCATCTATTAGCGAAAGCACACAAAAAATACACCAAAACGTATGAAGCTAGATTCAGAAACAAAACAAACCTTGAAACATACAATGACTGACAAAGGCAAGCTGAAACAAAGCAAGCTATATACACATAATTATATGACAATGGGAATAACACTAGTAAGGGGTTTGATAAGAAGTGTTTGGTTGATGACCAGGTATGGGCTGAAAAGTGGCATATAGTGTAGTTTCATATACTTGAAACCATCCAAAGAATATAGATGATCCATAGAAAATGAAAAAAATTATATAGGCCATATGTTTTGAAACGTAAAATGATTAATACAAGCTAGGGTTGGGTATCGAGAACCAGCTCCTTTCTTGGAACCGTTTCCAAATCAACTGATACTACAGGTTTCGGAATGGAACTTTCATTTTTGGTTACATCTTCGATACCTCATGCAGAATGAAACAAAACAAGCAAAACAGCCATGAAGAGGCCAGCGTGGCCGAGTCTCCACATGCTTGTGATGTCAGTTACTTGAACACGCATCTAAAGCCTAGTATACACTACGCAATTTTAGCGCAGATATAGATGTCCCAGACTAATTTTAGGTCTGCCTCAAAACTCCCAGATCGGAGCAAAATCACTGCTTGCGACATTTTAGAGCATGCTTAACACAGGTCGTGCACCACTCTTTTTTCAGCGGCGTGCGACAAAACGGAAACAGAAAGCATGGACGAGTTCAAGGGCACAGTTATCGATTCATAATAACACAGTTAATGGTTCATAATAAAACAGTAAATGGTTCATAACAACACAGTTAAGATCATCTTAGCCACTGTGGACATTAACATCAATGCTGCTGCCAGTTCTGCCATCGTTTAACTTTTTCTTCTTCTTCAAGTTTGTAGAAAAAGCAAAGTCTGTAACCTCTCCTCAGTTGCGATACCTCTGGTCAGGAGAAGACTGCAACTAGTGTCGCTAGCACTGTGCGAATTTAAATAGTTACGGCTCTCCCATGGCGTCAAATTGTCGCGCGCCAGTTCTGCAATGGCGGGTATACTGAAGGTTTAAGGGCAGTCTGACGCCAGGCAGGTAGCATGTTACTTACAGGACCATACTGAGTGTGACTAAGGACAGTCTGACACCAGGCAGGTTGCATGTTACTTACAGGACCATACTGAGTGTGACTAAGGACAGTCTGACGCCAGGCAGGTTGCATGTTACTTACAGGACCATACTGAGAGTGACTAAGGGCAGTCTGACACAAGGCAGGTTGCATGTTACTTACAGGACCATACTGAGTGTGACTACGGGCAGTCTGACGCCAGGCAGTCTGTTACTTACGGGCAGAGGCATTGACATGACCATGTTTCCTCCGTAGACAGCGGGCACGTACAGGATGCTGGCACCAGTGTGGGGGTCTATCCTCTGCACTGGGCTGGGGGACTTGCCCATGCCACCAGAAGTGGCCCCCAGGGGCGGTGTGAACGCCCGAATGGGGTTGCCCATCAATACTGCTGGGCTTGGTTGAACTGGAGAAAAAACATGGGGGAAGGGAAAGAGAAAAGGCTGGTTGGCTACTCTTACAAGTGAAAATTAAATAACAATAATAAAAAGCTTAAGGAAAACCTAATATTTATCAATTTGTTGTAATACAATATTAACAAATGTATTTGTTAATGCTTTGGTAATCTAATCTAAAAAGGTAGAAAAATAATAATAATGGTAGACATGATTTATTTTGGGATGTGTTGCCGTTTTTCCCTAAACAGATGATGAAAATGTTATAATAACAATAATATTTATATTAATAATAATAAATATTAAACATGAATGTGTCTTTGCCACTAGCACTGACTGTACTTAAATGTTCTTCACTGATTAAAAGGTTGATATGTGGTTGTGTCACCTAGATATCTTGTGATAAATGCACTGTAAAACTGTTTAAATATGAACATCTATATGAACATCTGCAAATGTACATAAAAATATCATGGTTACACTGTATATCTAAATCTAGTGCTTCATTAAGAAGAAGAATTATTCACCATTTTCAATGAAAGGCATATTGTTTGTGCAGAACAAGTGACATTAAGACTTAAGGACTTTGTCAAACACTGAATTACTATATGTGAATAAACTATGCATTAAAACTCCAACTAATGCTTTTCTGGCATTTCTTAGACAAGCAAGAGTATACTGAATGGTTTGGCCCAGCTCTACATGAGTTAAAGCATTAATTCCACCCTCACCATGTGATTTAGAAGGTTATTGAATAATATTTTCAGATTATAACATGACCCTGTGCAATAAAACGATGTGTAGGTCCTCATAATGTCCTCATAACAACATCACATGATTTGACCACAGTAGGTATGAAACTAGCACCTCGCATGAGATTCAGTTACAAAAAATCTAAATATGATGCTAACTGATCAGAAATTAAATAGTTGTATTGGAGAATGAGTTTATCAAATAGGCTAAATGTATTTCAAGGACAGAGGAAAAAAAACTTTTAAGGTATAGGAAGCCCTGAAGGATGCAGTGGTAAAAGTCACTTCTGGGGAGTACATAGAAGCTTGGTCTGTATTTTATGTACCAAAAGCAACTGGGATCACAGATTCTGGAGTACTTTGTAAAAGAACGTTAGATATTCATGAAAATTATAATTATTTCACAAAGTTGTATCAAGCATATTTATCTGCACAGACCCATAACCTAATGACATAGCACTCGAGCTAGCTCAACCCTGCTCTCCCTGACTGATGAAGACAGTCAAATAATTCCTTCAAGTGATTTAATAACAATTGTCAATGTTCCCTTTTATTTCTGGTAACTCCAAATTACCAAGCACAATGCAACAATGCATTGTTCTATGTAAAAATATCCAAAACCATTACCCTACAGTCACGCGAGCGACAAAAGTCAGCGACAAAGCGACAGGCTGCCATTCATTTTCAACGCGAGTGACCATTTGCCAGAAACAGGCAACAAGCTTGTCGCTGTCGCGAGCAAGGCGGGGCAAAAATAGACAGTAATTATTTATGCAAATGTTGAGCGAAGCAACAAAGTGACTGCCAATTCACCTTTGTCTAAGCCCCCCCCCCTTAGTTACTGTTGCTACGTCCGAAACCTTCATCTGGGCTCTGGTTTGGTATCAACATGGCTTATGCTGTGACAGCTCTGAAATTTTATCAAACTTTTATAAAGCAGCAAATAAAGTGTCTGATAGAATTAGGCAAAATGGTCTGCAATATGCGTTCGAAGGCTATATTCAAGACATACAGGTGAAACGCGAGGAACAACAGGGCATCCGAATATAAGCAAAAGCATACCGGTCACAGTCAAAAAATGAACCACCGCATATCCTACTAATCCAGATGGAGGCTGGGACTAACAATATCAAGGAGCAACAAACCAACGGTCCGCTAGCTTTTTGCTCATCGTTTAACGGGCGGTCCGCCAGCAGGAGTGTTGGCGAATGAGCGGTATTCCGGCGGGTGAGCAGAATTTTAGACAGAGATCCTCCGGGAATCCTACGCACTCATACTGTTATTTCAGTTAGTCCATCAGCTGTGTATGGTCTATATCCTAGGCAAGGCTTATTTTTTTATTTAACCTTTATTTAACCAGGTGGGCACGGTGAGAACAATTTCTCATTTAAAACGGCGACCTGGCCAAGATAAAGCAAAAAGGTGCAAGTACAGACAGAGTTACACATAAATACAAATACACAAGAATTACACAAAGGGTACAGTAAGGACAAAAGATTAAAAAAATAAAGTCGAAATACAGTTGAAG
>JACXGM010008043.1:0-29589 GCA_016801145.1 Umbra pygmaea
GGCCTTTAAAGGAATACCAGATTTCAGGTCAATATTTTTATCAATTCTTTATCTGATTGTTACTGTTCAGTATCCTTTTTCTTTAGTGTCATTCGCAAGGCCAAATGCAATCCAGAATTTAATTTCACTCTATATTTTATTATCAGATATTCTGTTTTACACCCACACATTGTTCCACTGCTACAGATTTGAAATCTACATTTGTTTGACGGACGCTATTTTAAAACCATCCCGTACCATCATACAGAACCGAGATAGTAAACGCTTTAGTTTTTACTGTCCAGGGCTCTGCCAGCATCACCCAGTGGTCCACCATTGATGTTGCTTTTTCTATTTTAGAATGTAAATGAAAGCTTGGTATTGAGTATCACTGAGGGCTTGCTTACTTAATATAGTCCCACGAGTGACACATATTTACAACTAAACTGGATATGTTCATTGATACATTTAACCCACTAATACAGTAACACAGGGAACGTTTGAGATTCAAGTCTACACTAGAGCAAAGGCAACAAGCAGGACATTCACTTGTTCTATCAATAGAACCTAACCCGCACAGGAAAGGCCAACTCTAGCAGTGTATGTGCTGCACCAGTTCTTCAGCTGGCTACTCTAAGCACAGCAATATATTCATGGCAGTGGAACATGAGATCCCGTTCTCACATTGCATACTCATTTTTTTTCTATTTTGGGTATTTGAATGACAAATGTAGGATCTGAAACCCATAGCTGTAGGCCACTCAAACACATTCCATCTCTATTACCCACAGCCTGACACTGACCTCGTGTCAACTCCCTCCTGACCAGGTATAAGAAAACCCAAGGTTACGGACCCTTTTCAGGTAAAGGTGAAGTTATGCAAACACACGGGCACACATGCACACACACCAACTAACTTGCACACCAAACACGCAAGCACAAATTGAACGAACTCACACATATCGCATATGTAAACACGCACATTGACCAAGAGTTTCTGCAACTCGAAAACAAGGCGATTCAAATGAAACACAACAAAAACACTAAAAGCCATAGACTTGAAAATCACTGTTTACAGCATATTATATATATACATAACTAGTGCACCCAGAACTAAGTGCAAAATCTGTTCTTATAATCACAGTTAAAAAGAAGTGAATCTACCAGAACATTGTAGTGTCTTGATGTTTACTCCCACCTAGTGGACCCGGAAGGGAAACACTTCCAATTAGACAGATGTAGTGATGGTGGAGGATAGTGCTGGTGGTCTGCAGTTGTCCTCCACAGCTGTTAATAAGGTCCTCACACGTGTGTGACCACTCCTGTCTCTGACCCCTGAAAGTGTAGCTTTTCCGCCTGGTGTAAGGCTGCTTGTCATCTTCCATCACCTCGCTCACACTGACAGAAAGACTCCGCCTCCCTTGAATGACTAAAACCTCAACCTGTCAGCACAGAAACACACGTGAACAAACACACATACACACACCAACAAACACACACAAACAAAACACACATACACACATCAACAAACACACATTAACAAACACACCTACACACACAAACAAACACACATTAACAAACACGTACACACACCAACAAACACAAATTAACAAACACACATACACACATCAACAAACACATATTAACAAACACACGTACACACATCAACAAACACACATTAACAAACACACCTACACACACCAACAAACACACATTTAAAAAACACACCTACACACACCAACAAACACACCAACAAACACTCATTAACAAACACACCTACACCCACCAACAAACACACATTAACAAACACACGTAAACACACACCAACAAACACACATTAAAACACACCTACACACACCAACAAACACACATTTAAAAAACACACGTACACACACCAACAAACACACATTAACAAACACACCTACACCCACCAACAAACAAAAATTAACAAACATACATGAAGACATACTACATCCTTGAGAGAAAACGGTTCCACACTTTAGAATGGTTACCCCCTGTTAGGTTGTGTTCTATACAGTATTTCTGACCTTAGGACCAAGGATATTATGTGTCCAAATAGTTCATGCTTGTTACACATACCACACATGTACACCATAAATTAGTTTTACAGGTTGGTTGTAAATCATGAGTAACTATGTAAATCACTGTCACATTGAATTACACTAGTTTGTGAGTAAATATATTTCTGACATTAAATCTAGGTAAGAGTGAAGACTTTTATATCTGTTCTTATAATCCATTATTGGAGTTGATGTCTTGTGATCATTAAGATAAGTTTAAAAATGCCCTCTCCATTCCTTTCCTTTCGCTCAGACAACCTGCACAACACATTGTAAATTGGCCTTAACAAATGGAATTGACTGTAGCAGTTGCTCATTTGAACATAAAGCACATCTGGGTTGTATTATCACTAAACTGGCCCCCTTATCAAATCAACAGATGCACATTTGCGCAATGCACACACAACTGACATGCACGCACACACACATTCACAAGTCTAAGACCTCGCTTTGTTTGTTTAGGGGCAGGTGATGGTGGAAGAATTGTAACGTGACCTATATGTACTATTGTGTAAGCATCGTCGAGATTATATGTATGATGAAGTGTGTTGTATAGAACACTTCAAAACTGGGTGGTACGAATCCAGAATTCTGATTGGCTGATAACCGTGGTATATTCAACTGTATACAATGGTTAAACTATTAAATCACAATTTACTGCTCTTATAAACCAGTTACCAATAGCTACAAATAAAGCAGTGTATCCTGATTTAATGTCATACCTATGGTACAGCACTAAGCACTGTGTCCATGCAGAACAATACATCGTGCTTAAGAACAACTTTCATCTGTGGTATACTGGCCATATACCACGCCCCCTTGTTCCTTATTGCTTACTTATGCTATTGTTATTATTAACCATTAGATTGTTGTAATACAGTGGCTATAAATGACAGCCTCTAATGTGACATGATAATTAAATAAATGTATTGCTGTATACTCATTATCAATATCCCATTATATTATATGCTAACCACCCATTGTATATTTTAAGTCAACTTTGAACCACTAAAACAAGTACAATTCTGAATACGTATAAATGTACAGTACTTAGAATAAATGGTGATTCTTTAGAAAAATATTTATTTCTCCACAAAAAAGACTTACAATAAAAACAATATACCAG
Organism: Umbra pygmaea; assembly: GCA_016801145.1. Classification (NCBI taxonomy): domain Eukaryota; kingdom Metazoa; phylum Chordata; class Actinopteri; order Esociformes; family Umbridae; genus Umbra; species Umbra pygmaea. The sequence continues at coordinate 3,187 of JACXGM010008043.1, forward strand.
TCTGGACTCTATATTTATTATATCACGTTATGATAGAAAAGAACAGATGGTCAAATGTCAAAGGGGAGCAAAAGTTCAAGTCGTGTACAGAATCCAGCAATCAATTTAGTACTTTAGGTGTCACTTTGTCCGTTGCTACTGTAGATATAAAAGGATGAAGGAAAAGCCATTTATCAATCGGCAACTCCGGCACAGTCTGCACGCCCCCTTTACTTCGGTTCAAACGAGTGACACCCACACCATCTTCAGAGTGCATGGGCGTGCAGCCACCCGATCAGCTTTATCTCCTGGTTTATTACAAGGTACATTAGCAACAATGGGGCCAGCCTCACTCCCACTGCTTGCTCTGTTATCCAGGCCATTGTCTTGTCTCTTTTATTCCAGAGCCCACATACACTATGCTACGATAAAGTGCTGGGGAGGGCGGCTCTTCACAAGGCCGGTAACACGATGACACACCAAAGTAGAGGCGAGTAAAAGCCCCTTGTGTCCCAGTCCAGTCCCCTCTCCACCTTTCTTGTGGTCTCCCATCTTGTCCTCCCTCTGTGCCCCCCGGCCACCACCGTTAAAAACCCATCTGCTCTGAAGGCTCAGGCCTTTCTCTCTCGGTAATGATTCCCTCACAGCGCATTCCCTTTGTCACACACAGAGATCAAGTTTCACGTTTGAAATATCGTTTTTTTGGCATGCGGGCGGTTGAAGGTGTACTGTAGCACTCTCAGTTGAAAAAGCAATGAGTAGAAAATGAATGCACTCCTGGTGGGTTTCGATGGAGAGTGGTGGCCTTGCCTCTGGGCAGCAGTGACACCAGTGGCGGGTCAAAACATACAACATTGACATGAAAGGCAGCAAGGAATGTCTGAATACAGCATGTTGACCCTCTCTGAGAGCTGCATAATGGACCCCTTCGTTGGCTGATCTACACTTGTCGTGGAAGGTAAACAGAAATATAGATTTCGTGTTACATCATTTTCTTCAGTTTTTTTAAGACAGGTGGACACCATATGCGTTTTATCAATTTCACGCAAATTGTAATGTCGTCATTTTACTTCAGTAGACTGACGTCTATTCATCTGACAATCCTTGGGTACCTTCCTGGACCACAGAGTAATGACAGTTCAAAGGTCATTATCATCAGCGCTTTTCAGCTGCTTTTACATGCCACAGGACAGCTGTGTTGTAGGCTACATCCAGACACGCCCGTTGATTGGATAGGCCTACATATGTTCGGGCCACTTCTCCGCACCACAAAAACCAATTGTTTGTTACATGAGACCAGTGTTGTGACCCCTCTGTCAGTCAGAGGACAGGTCAGCCTGACAGGCATTCAAACCTGAGCAGTTAGGGTAATTTACTGGTTAAAAACACTATGGGCACATGACAAGCTTAGTAGTTGTGTAAAAAGAGATCGTGAAAACCTGTAGCATGTCCTCTCTACGTCAAGGTTGTGAGCTTCAGATCCACTGCCTCATGACTCACTACTATATGAGCAATATGTGACACCTAAATCTTCAACCTTGGACCTAACTTCCTGAACACTGATCAGTTAGTTCAGCGTGACTGTGCCCATACTAGTGATTGGCTCACGGGTCATGGGTCCTTAGAGAACATGCGGCGATCAGCCAGACCTCCATGTTGAGATAAAATAAACCGAGGAAGCAACAAACCAACGCTGCATGCCATTCATTGTGTTGGCTGTTTCTCTTGTCATCACATGTATTTACATTGTCCAACGCTGACAACCTAATCCCCTTTAAGACCCAGACCTTGCTACTGTGTTTGAATTCCACATCTAAATATGATCAATGTGAAGGGCTTTATGAGTCCTGTAGTATTGTTTGTATGTGGCTATAGTTGGTGTGTGTGAGAGTACATTAGCAGGCCTGACTAACCCAACCTGGATACTTGCCTACTCGTATTGCCAGATATAATTAGGCCCCACCTAATCCTTACATTTCAGGTGATGTTCTAGAGTACAACTACACGCCCTACAGATTAATATGCTGACCATGCAATTGAATTAGCCCTGCTGTTCATATGTAGGTTAACAGCTACAGTCCCAAAGGTAAAAGATTAGATAATCAAGGTTGGATTTAATTGTCTCTTGGTACAACTTCATGTTGTTATGAATATGAGATACTTGTTGTCTGTTGTTCAGAAAGCAAAGTTCAAGGCTTAGGTCACATTTAAAAAGGCCAGGAGTATAAATTAAGATTGCTGAGCTATTGTCAATCTCAACCCACAACAACAGTTCTGGATAAGAAGTTGTCATTTTTTTTGCTTGAGGGATTTATTAATCTTAAAATACAGGAATTTATCTCCAATATGTTCCCCCCTATTGCAATTGCGATTAACTGACTCGTAACCTTGTACTATCGAGAATAGGAAAATCCTGTATGGGCAGATTTTTGTAATTAATTCCTCAGCTCTTTTTCTATTATGTAATTTCTCAAAATTGTTGTTCACCTAATTTGAATGTGTAAAACAACAATCTCATCAGAGCTACTGCCAGGATATATACAGAGGAGAAAACACATCCAGCTGTAAAAATTCTGACATCAGGTACCTTCCTGTCTGAGATCAAGTTGTGCATACAGTAGATTTGTGAATTTAGTGTCCGCTTCATAGATCAAGGGGGTTGGGCCACCCTACCTCACTACTGTTGTTCCTCCTCAGTAGTCCATGTGCCACTAGTAACACTTTTGGATCGGTTTCAGTCCTCACCAAGTGTCCTCACTGTGATACATTTAGCCCTGTTATTAATATCCCATCATAGATACAAACTGATCCAATTTAGACCAGTAGCAATGATAAACAGATGTTCAGGGCAGGCCCAGTGTAAAACCTCTATTGGTGGTCATACAGTATTTTCTGCTTTTGTCTGAAGAATGAATACATCACATTTTCTTCAGGTTCTCAAAGATTCAGGGTAACCAGGGACAGGTTTTTTTTCATTTGCTGAAACGTCTGATTTTCATTATGGACATACTAGTGAATGTATAGCAACAGTAACAGTTAATGTATGCGTAGTGTGTGTGAGTTGATTGACACAGTGTTTCCGCCATGCGTTTAGAGACTGGAAGCCAGCTGCTTAGACTACAGAGACATAATATCCCCTGGGTAGAAACTGACATGGAGGTTTTGCCAATGTGTGTTTATGTGTGTCTGACATAGATCCATCATGTGTTTCCAGAGCAGGGTGTGCTAAGCGAGTGTTGCTGGAGGAAGTACGGCATTAGCTACACACTTTACACTGACTCCGGATGGAAGCACACAGACAACGACCCTGGTCCAGCTCAAACACATACCGGGCCAGATTAGAACAGGGACCAAATGCAAAGGAGAGCAGGAACACGATCCGACCACCTCTCTGATCCCTTGCCAGCCTTGCTACCCCTCGCAGAAAAATATCCTTGGCACTTCCGTCTTCAATTAGTGCAACCTTGTTACGTTTGCAATGGGTACACGTTCTGAAAGTCAAGACCGGGCCCACCACCTGTACTATGCTTTTAGCAAGCAGGAGCAAGCCAGCGAGACTGAAGGCTAGAGGTTATCATGAAAATAGCACTGCTTAGCTCTGTAAACTGATAGCGTATGAAGTTGCAGGACAACAAGACGTCCAGTCGTTTCCTTTTCCAGGGAGACTTTTGCTATTAGTCCACTGCTGAGAGCTCGACCATCCATGTTTGTTTAGTAACAGAAGTAGGAGGGGCTGCCTGCTAGCTCGGCCGACTCTTTGAATGGTCAAAGCTGTAAAGCCAGCGTCGTTTCTGACACGGCGGCACCTTGGGGACGGTACCACATGTCTCCTCCGAGATGGCTGCTCACAATGACAGCTGCTGGAGGTCAGATGTCAAGCTCATCACAGGTACCATATCAGCCGAAAGGCATGCTGGCGACCCACAAAGGCCCTCTCAGGGCTGGCTCTGGGATGAGTTAACAGGCACTGCTGGGACGCTATCAGCTCTACCACAGACACCGTGCTTGTGACCGCAGGCGCTGGCCTGGGTGTCTGACGGCCTGATGAAAGGCTTCGAGAGACTACACACACTCCACACTGACAGAACAGAGCCTGAGTGCCGTACACACCCTGCAGAAACGTGGGATTCCTTGTTAGGTTATGCAGCCAGCTGACACAGAGACGACTGTAAGCGTGCAGGATTCTGGGAGCGGGCCAAACCCCCAGAGCTTGCCTGACAATTCATACTGAAGTTTGCCACGTTTCAGCCAAGTTTCTTCCAAGGCTTTCATTTAGGTGATGTCAAAACACAACTCACCGTTTATTGGAAATTCTCTACCCAATACGAGTATCAAAGTTTTCAGGCATTTAGATCTAGAAATTGTCTTTCAGTTTTTCAGATCAAAATACTTTACTCCAGCCAAACACTACGCTTAAACATTGACATTCTTTTCTTCTTTAATAACAAGGTCTGGATCTGAGCACCTCCTTAAAGATTTCTAGACTGTCAAAAATAAATCTATTCACTCTAGAAAAAATGGTGCTTTCCTACTGGCTGTTTCTACTTTCCGGAGACCCTTAACAACACTTAGCCATTGTATATTGCCAATATCCCAATAACTGGCACAGTTAAAGATTTGAAAAAGAATGTGATGTCATACCTAGAGTATACAGTCTCATATGACATGGCCTATCAACAAATCAGCATTCAGGATACAAACCATCTGGTTTATAATATTGTCACGGTCGGGTAAAAATGTTGGATCTACAAAACAGTCACCTTTCAGGAATTGAACAAATGTCCACATTTACCTCATTGACTACCATTTGATTTTGAAACTTCAGAAGACATTTTGAGTACAATGTCTTGTGACTACTGTAATGTTGTCCTTGTATCCTGGGTTCTGTTCTTTTTTGTTGTTGTTTTTTAGTTTAGTCTTGCTTAGGTTCTTGTGTTTTTCCTTCTCCCTGGTTCATATCCCCACTCCAGTAATCTCCTTTATCCTGAGTCCCTATGAATGCATCCTTCTAGCCAGATTCCAATCAGCCCATATTCAGATCACCTGTTCCTTATTTACCCCTGTATATATTCCTGCCCTATTGTGTTCCTCTTGGGTAGGTATTGTTAATTCTATTACTTACTGAGCATTGTATATCTGATCTGACTCCTGGTATTTCGATTACGTTTTGTTTGTGCTTCTGACCTTGTTTATTGGATTTTGCCCAGATGTACTTTTGCTTGTCATACTGAAACCTGCCTGACTATCGGATTTTCTCTTGGATTACGGATTTGTACTTTTCCCAGCCTGCCCTGTGTTTTGAACCCTGCCTATCTGCTTGACTACTCTAACATTCTGGATTGTAACTATTTTGCCTGTATTGTGTACCGAACCTTGCTATGTCTTGTTTTATGAGTGTGCCATTATGAGTTGAATATGAATCCCATGAGAACTGAAAACAAATTGTTTTGCTTGCTCACTTTCTTTAGAAATGGTACATCTATTACAATTCTCCATGGGGTATGCAAACTTTTGAGCCCAACTGATGGAATAATATTTTAAATTGACAAAAGTGGAGATACGTGGTTTTCACCCAACACATCAAAACCAACACCAGCATAGTGTTGTCCACAGATAAAATAGCTTCAATGTGCAAATATTCTACAAGTGTCTGGAACTCAATTCTTCCACAAGACATTTAATCATCTGGTGTTTTGTTGAGGGTGGTGGAAAGCGCTGTCGCGGGCGCCACCTCAGAATCGCCCATATGTGTTAAATTGGGTTAAGAGCTGGTGGCTGAGAGGGCCATGTGTGAAACATCAGCAAGTTTAGCAGTCTTCACCACTGGAGCTGCTGCCAAACATGTCCCAACAATCATTCCCTTTTCAAATTTACTGAGATCCTCTTTTAGCCATGCAGCGTACAATGTCGGTACTGCTCTAAGTTGCCCCCTCAAAGCAGGGCATGGTAAACAAAATTACTTAGTGTTGCCAAGTTCTCCTAGAGAAAGAAATTCTTAACAGCAGAGCAATGACTTTAAAATTGCTCAAATGTACTGACATTTTATTTATATTTGAGCTGTTTTATTGAACTAAACCATATTTGCCTGTTGGCTGGATACCGAAGCTTTATGACATTCCTGCTAAAAGAACTCTCAAGTGAAACATTATTGTCAATTAGGCAAGATTACAACAACACTGTCAGGTCATTTATTTAGCTATATACCCCATTTTATGATTGTAATGATCTGCACAGGATAAATAATTGCTATTTTATCTAGATGTAATATAGGCTAGATGGATGATAGCTATTTAGGCTAGCTAACAGTTTTGGCCAAAATTGAATTAGAATGAATTAGAATGTAGTAAGTCTAGAAAATGTCACATTCATCCTACAGCGTATTTTCACTGAAAAAGAGTGATTGTTTCAGAGTGGTTAGTAGGTTGTGTAAATACAATCTCTATAAAATACATTAAGAAACCTGCACTGCCTCCTTTCTATTAATAACAGTGTCATAGTCCTGTATTCTCTCACTAGCTCCCTTTCCCTGCCTTATGCCTTACACACACACACACACACACGCACGCACGCACGCACGCACGCACGCACGCACACACACACACACACACACACACACACAGTCATGTAGAGCTGACCTAATACAAATCCATAAACCTAGTCTTAACCCTAACCCTAACCTTATCCTAACCCTTATCTTAACCTTAACCTTAAAAAATAGGTCCTAATATGTATATTTTGGTCAAATATTACTATAATTGTAAAGACTTCTGGTCATAATACGATCTGATAAACCAAAATACACACACTCACCTCAGATAGTATGTCTTTTTCTCTCTGCAACACCTCAGGTGTTTTAGCAAGATGCATATGCAACTTGGCATTGTAAAAGACGGTTAAATTGCAGGAAAAGGTCTTGATTGAATTAATAGTCTGAGTCAGGTAGCAGTTGGTTGTTAACACACTCCTTGTGTGGGACAGATTAGTACTTAACAGCATCCTAAATGTTAGTTGAATCATTCGACAGTAATTTGAATCACCGATGCCTGTATAAATTGGTATCTTGTCCGTGTGAATAAAATGTGGAGGAGTTACCATGTCAGATAGACAAATCAGTCCAAACTAAGAAGTAGTCAATGAAATGCTTACTACTCCAACTGCGTTACATAGTGCTATCTCACTAGGAACCTGCCGGCTCCATGGGTTATCCATGGCGGGTGCAGCCAGTGAGAGCCTGTAGCAGCTGGGTATTAGTGGAGCAGAGACTCTAACCTCCAGGGTTTTGGTGCCCAGGCAAATAGCAGAGGATAGATACCCAAATTCCTCCAGAGTTCTGGCTGAACAAGAGCAACAGAGGCACAACTGCAATGCAATGGTACTGTGCCACAGCCAAATGAAAACAGGGTATGGTGGGATCTGGTCAAGAAGAGGTTTTTGAAAGACACTGGGTGGTGTTGTAATTTCACAAAACAAGAAATTGAAATGAAGCTTACAGTACAAACTGCTGAAGTGCCAAAACTGTTCATTTGGTATAACATGATATGTGGGTACAGGTCAAGACACCTGTTCCAACTGATTCATCATCATTTTCATCAAGAGGCTCCATAAAGACGTTAGGATAGTAATGTATACAGTGCCTTGGCCTCGGGTTCTGTCACCATATACATTGTCACGGCTCAGGTCAGAATAACACAGTCCATTCCATGGGTGTAGTTGGAGCTTGGGGGTCTATAAAGTTAGTAAAGTCCATGTGCTATCCTGATAATCCTGCTAACATGCTGACCTTTCCGTCAAGCCCCCATATCACTGGGACTGTTTCTGTGGTCAGGACCATAAAACACACTGGGTCAAAGCCAAGTTTATGTCCATAACTCTTGTTCCCTGTGGGATGGAACGACATATTACACTAGGCTTGTTGCTCAATCCAACTTATTCACTAAATAGTTTATACAATCACACCTCGAGGAGCCCAATTAAAGTCAACCCCGGCAGAAGCCCTGCTCTTTGGGGGGACAAATAATGTCTCAAATATCCCTACTCACTGGCCTGGAGGGGTTCCGTGGTCTAGAGAGACATATTTTACATTAAAAGGCGATAGATGCTGCTTAGTCCAATAGCTAGATTGGCAAAACAGACAAAAAGCTGTTCGCACAAGCGAAGGCCTGATCATCGATGATGATGAGATAGGAAGGAGGTCAGTGATGCGGGGCATTGAAGTAGACGATCATGGACTACAGCAGGGATGTTCAAACGTGTTTGTGGAGAGCAACCATTCTTGTAGGTTCTTTACGACTACATTTGTGACTGTGATTTAGCTTCATCAGGTGACCTAATACAGTATGTTTGGACTGAGAACCTACAGGATGGTAGCTCTCCATGAGCCAGATTGAGCACTCCTGGACTGAATGGGTGAGAACTGTTCTATCCACACAGTATAAACTGCAGAGTTAATTTTACTCTCACTAAATCAATTTTTTTATAAAGCCTGTTTAACTACAGCAGGCGTCACAAAGTGCTTTGACAGATACCCGGCCTAAAACCCCCAAGAGAAAGCAACTAGAGATGCACAGTGCTACACAGTTTAACTGTGAGCGGAGTGAATCAAATTTTACTCAAAATAGAATAGCAACAAATGTATCTAGTGAGATGCATTGTGTGCATCTCTTGATGTTGCTTGCTCTTTGGGGTTTTAGGCCGGGTATCTGTCAAAGCACTTTGTGACGCCTGCTGTTGGTAAAAGGGCTTTATAAAATAAATTTGACAAGGCACTAAAATATATTTAACTCTGAGTGGAGTTAATCATATTTTATTATTTAACTCTGAGTGGAGTAAATCATATTTTACTCAAAATATAGTGGGACCAGATGTTAAATTCTAAAATTAAGTCAAATTAACTGTGCAGTTTTTATTGTGTATATGAACTGGGCTAAACAGCAAGACAATATCAACTTTATGGGGATCAACCTTACCATCAACATCACCCTTAGGTGGCTAAAAATATTTGGTATAAGTGTCTTGAGCAAGGAACAAACCAAATGTGTCAAGCATACACAAGCGGAATTTTTTTTCTTTACATATATTATAAGTATACCTCATTAATATATTTAGTATGATAGATATGATTTAAAAAAATTTAGTGGGTTGGACATAGTCTAAATTGGAACCATTTTAAATACATTCATTTAATTAAGTTCAACATTTTAATAGCTTTTTATTATATTTCAATTTATCTTATTTGGTACACGTTTTATGTACTCAAATGGGTTTTTAGAATATTTAGATGAAGTGCAAAATAAATACAGTTGAATACACATTACATACTTTTCTTTAGAGATTGCTTTTGGAGTTTTTTTATAATTTTTATTGATAGTGTGAAGCAGAGGGTAAGGAGACAGGTATGTAGGGGGAGACGGAGATGAAGGACACAGACAGTTGCCCGAGGCAGTGCTCAAACTCCCATCCCAAGTCACGAGCTTACACCGCTACCCCAAACTCCTGCACAAAACTTTACATACTATCATTTATAGTTTACTGTAAGTTTTTTGAAGTTAAATATGAGAAATAAAATGTTTGTATTGAAGTGTAATGAAAGGAAATGTATAGTATACTGAAAGATTGGTGCGGTAGAAATACAATTTCTATTAGGGTCTGTACTGTAAGTAAATCTATGTTATTATTAATTTATACTGCAATTATGTTATAATTAAATTGAAATGCAGAAGTTAATCATGTATTTGAATTATGTTATTTTTAATTCAAGGGGATTTTTATGAGATGAGTTGCTCTGGATGTCTATTCATTCCAATGGAGTGCAATCCGAACCTTCATATGCTTGACGACTTTGGAGTGTTTTTGGCTTCAGAAGTTCTGCACCTATATCAGTGAGAGCATCTTGGCAAGCTACATCAGTGGTTGGTATGGCAACTGCACCACTCTCGATCTCTTCAGAGGGTGGTGTGACAGCCCAGTTCATCACCTCACTACATGGTCATGCTTATAAGTAAGCATTTCAGTGTCAATCTTTCATACGTACTGTTGTACCTGCATGTAATACTGTACATTTTTAATATGGAGCTGTGAATTTGGTCATGAACTTTTTAAATTACTTTATAATTGCCGAGACCAAAGTCCTAGCAGGAAGGGTACACAGACAACAAAGAGACACCACTGATGAGTGCAGCTGAAGACAGAGTCAATAACAGTACAGTTTTGAATCAATATCCTGACTTAACAAAAAGGTGCAAACAACATCATCCAGAACCAAAGCCAAACGCCAGGGTAAGCCACTTGGCCAAATGATATACAATGAACCCCTGACTGGGACCTCCAATATCCTCCAATCCCAGAGGTGCAACCACTCCAGCCATGGGCGCCTTACTCAGTGCTTCTGGACGAATTCACAACAGGTGAAGGATCTTTGCAAACCATGCTCTCCGAGACCAACAGGATGTGAAAAGAATGACACGTTCTGTTTAGCTCGGGCAGAATCTGATAAATTTGTGAAGTGCACAAATGAGAGAATCATATCCATTCCTTATGCAGTGCTATGATTCCCCATTCAGGGAATCAATAGCAGGCCAACTAATCTTCAAATCACAAGGAGAGACCAGGTCAGCACTTCTCTTTTGACATACAGCAACGCCACCAAACTGTTGGTCCATCGCTTTTTGTTTAGTGCCAAGAATATATCCATCAACTTCAGGTGATTGACGTGGAGGGGGCTTTGCCTTGGGTCCTTGTTTATCACTCCCCTGTTTGACTAAACAGATGTCAGAATAGTCAGTTATACCAGCAAAAAAACATACCAAACACACCATGTTTGACAAACTCTCTTTAAGTTGTCCAATAAATTGAAAGTTGTTTGCCAATATTGAGTTCTTGGAAATCTTGTATTTTAAAAATGTGCATGTCTTTCTGCTCAGTGAAATAAAGAGTGAAGAATAGAGGACAGGGCTTCTGGCTTTTTATTGGCTCTTTAATTGCATGCCTATATAAATGAAAACCATAGTGGTGTACCAAGTGGCAACTAAAAGGTACCTCAGTGTTGAACTTCCTGTCCATGTAATAATCAGATGGTGGATCATACTGAAATATCTTGACATAAAAAACACATATTGCTGTACATGTCGATTGTTCATTGTGTCTTTCATTCAGGCAGATCAAGAGTTAACTGTTCTCTATGACACAAACAGAATAACACGCATCATGCATGATGCAAATGTCTTCCAAAAACTCCCGAAACTCTGTGACTACTACTCTTAAATTGTATGTAATAATAAACCATTGATAATACTAAAAACAATTCTAAACCAACAGTCACTACTCTCTTGAGACAGATCCGCCTGTTAGTTTCCCATAAAGATTTACATTAACAGACAGTTTCGATACGTTACATGCCGTATAGACTGAAGCGTGCCTTTCCATGTCAGTGACTGGCCTCTCCGTCACAGACCGTGCGGTGGTGATTCATTCATCTAACTCCTCCAAACAACTCCTACTTCCCACAAGCATGTGACAAATGTAGCCTGGGGGTACGAAGGACACCCTCAGTCTGTGCTTGGTTTTCACACAGAGAAGCTTTCTAAACAAGGACATATTTGGTGGAGTCATAACCACCTCACTGGTCCAGGCAGAAGGCAGTATGGACAGGGTCACTGTAGTCACCCCAGTCTAGCTTTAGACTAGCCTACATAACAATACAGTGACTGTCTGGGCTATGAGCCGGTTCTCTTAAATTAGTCTCACATCAGAGAACTTGGAGACGAACTCCCTTTCGGACACTGTTCAAATTAAATGATTCCTCATCACTGGAAATTAACATTTCGTCATTATATTGATTAGTTAAATTACAGTAACTGAATTACTTGGTTTTACGCTCTCTTTTCTCCACAGGGGAACTAGATGACTTCCCAAACACACACTAACACACTCACACACAGAGGGGACAGTCCCCTTCTAAATTTCTACCCCCTGCCTGTGGAATTCTCAGCCGCTCCCCGTCAAAAATGCACTCAATGTCAGCGCTTTAAATCACTTATAAAGACTTGACTGGCTAAAGAATGTTTCGTTCAGTGAAACCTGCATACTGTCCATATGTTGATGGAGTGCACCGTTACTGTGCTTGCTAGTAGCAGACAGTATATCTTATTTATCATTGTTGTCATTACTGTTGATATTCTCATTGACCGTAAGAGGGAAAAGAGGCCTCATTATGTGATACTGTTTATGCTTTTTTAATGGTAATGTTTGTTTGCCATGGTTTGTTAGTAACCACTAGTAACCGTCTATTGCTTGGTGGATGTGGGAGGTGTCTAGGTGTCTATGGCCAATGGGCATCAGTCTTCGAGGTAACAACATCAAGTGAAATGTTTGGCCAAACCCTGAGATGTTCAGACACAAGAACGCACAGCCTTTACTGTCAGTGACACCAGGAAATAGAGCTAGAAACATAGTCTGAATGATTCCTCAAAGCCATACCTAAATGAAAGGCTGGACAGGGACCAGACTGAATGCATCACCTAAATATATCCACACTTACATATCTCAATGGAGGAACAGGACAGAACGTCACTTTCTGCCATCTTTATCCTGTCAATATTACAAGTTGTATTACTTTAAGCCAAGCATAAAATGATGCCTCTATAGTAACATGAACCAAACACTGACTGATGGCATCTAAACACACATTTGGAATACCTACAAAAATGTCAATCTGATAGAGTCCATTCTGTCGTGGTGGTGGACTGAGCTTTCCAGGTCTGTTTTATTGACCCATAATCCCATGATACGCACTGATCGCTCTCAGGATTAGGCACATGCAGAGTAGGTCACATTTGACCCCTTTCAATGAAATTCTGTATGTAACATTCCAAACAAAGACAAAACAGGTCAGTGGGTGTATGAAAATGTCATAGTTAAAATCAGGAGGGACATGTCATTGACACAGCACAGGCATTACTGGAAAGCTAAAATTAGTAAATCCCCTTAATTTTTGTAAGAACATAACTCTATTTTATCATACATAAATATGTACTACACTTTCTTGGCATGCACTTGCAATTATAAACTGCACCTTGATATAGGACATCATCTCCCTTTGGCTTTTTAAACATCGTACACTCTTAAACGGACACAACACTTAAAAGTGATTCATTGAGCAAAGTCATTATGCTGTGGTTTAGACATAATTAAGAGATGGTACTTCATCAGTGTACCTTCAATATAGGTCTTTAAAGACATTATATGGATTTAGACAATTGTATACATCCTGACACGATATCGGTGCACTCATTACTCACAGTCTCTTAATGACACAGTAACAATGGGGTGCATAGATTCAGAAGAAAACCTGACAGTGAGGAATCTACAGTATTTCTACAGAGGAAGCAATATCAATAGAAGACATAAGGTACCCAAGGCAGAAACACAAAGAAACATATTAGAGAGTACATGTATTAACATGCTATCCCCATCCAGGAGCTAACAGATATGCACCTTTAGTACAAATGAAAGATCTAAACAAGCTACATCATATCCCAAGCCAACTTGGATTTACCGTGTCAACAGTAGGATTTGCATCGCCATTTTAGACAGGCAGACCTTGCCCCTTTGTAATTTGCTTGCCAACGAGAAATTAAATAATTTTAATATAAAATAACAATACCTCTAAAGTGAGATATATCGATAAACATTTGGAATAACTGTATGAGGTTTGTAGCTGCCCTAAAGATTAAAGGAGACCTGGAGTGTAAATTACGATGCTAGAGGAGCAGGACTGTCAGCTGCCACATCACAGAGTACTTGTCCCTCCTTTGTGGTCCACATAGACCCCTAGGCACGATGACATCGAGAACGGGCTATTAAGTGTCTATTTGCTGCGAGCAATAGTGTGTATCTGAATAGGCCAACTTATGTAATAAGTATTCTGTAGCTTGTGAAATAAATAAATAAATAACATAGCATAGTCTTCATGTATACAGTCTTGTCATAGTTTTTAAAGGTTCACCCCCCCCCCCAAAAAAAGAAAGAAAATAAATTAAAACCCACCACGCTTATTCACAGTCAGTCCCAGTAAATACGTATGGTAGGCATCCTAAATTGAGCTATGTGTGGCCAATACACTGAAATCGACACCATGCGCGCGCGGTATAGATCAGATTAGGCAAGGCGAACATCGCAACCGAACGTCTCCAAATCGCCTTCCGCATTTTGAAAGCTAACCCGAGGACATCAGGAGAGTGACATAATCCTCAAGTCATTCCAAAACTGCGACCCTGCAAATTGAGTGCCAGGGATGGTTCAGAGATGTGTGTTCGAGTGTTTCGAACTGTTTGGTATTGTAGAGGTCGTGTAAAGAAGGGCGGACACTTCGAAACGTCAGCGCCCTTAAAGCTATAAATCTATCCAAACCGCCTTCTGGGTCCAGTACTTCGTAATGCACAAACAGCGGCACATCTGTAATACCAGTGCCAGTCTGGAGAGCCCGCATGTGGACAACCGTTCCAACTTCTCGCGCGGACACCACTTGGATATAATGGAGAATACACATTGCTCTAATCTGTTACTAGAATACCAAGTCCATTGGGGATATGAAAACATCGACTAAAGTTTGATAACCATACATGTTGCTTTTGTGGACGATTCGGACGATTTTTATTTGATTTCTTTATCATGAATAAGGTCAAATGTTAAACTTAACTTCCTTTCAAATGCGCGTTTCTGTGCGTTTTCCTGCGCATCAGCTCTTTGGCGAACCTTTCCGCTCCCCGCGTTGGGAAAGCTGATGTCTTCATTTGACTCATTGCAGTTGGTGATGGTGGATCTCTCTCGGATTTCCAATGTGGAAACCAGCATCCAATTAGTTTGCGACTGAGCGCCTGGAGAGAGAGAGAGCGCAGCGGCACTTTGGACAGCCAGTTACTACCGCGCGCAGCCTACCTGTGGGCAGACGCATAGTTGGGCGCTCTGCACAGAGGTGCAGAGAAGGACGCTAAAGCACTCGTCAAGCCTAGTTCTTTTTCTGAGGGGGATTTTTACTACACCTTCCTTTTTGACATTGTAAATTACCCTCATCGGAATAACACATTGGATCTTTTTTAGGCCACTGTGATCAGATACAACTGTAAAACCTAAAAATGTCGTTTGGATACAATATTTCCGATTCACCAAAGATAATTAAATGATTTGCTGTGTGTTGGATTTTAATACTTTTATCAATTGGAGGTCTGCAAGGGCCAGATTTAAGGTAGGCAAGTAGCGTACACATTCAGTTACTGATTGCGCAACATTGAGATGCATGTGTGCATATCTACACATAAGCTATTGTATCTAATCATATCGGATACACTACATTTGAACATAATGTTACATGCATATTAGCCTCTACCAACAAAGGTTAAATGCATCAACCATACAAAATAGAATACACTTTAATTATGAATCCTCTTTTGCATATGCAAATCTGAAGAAAAGTATTCCATACTGTGTATTAACCAGTCTATTAAAAATCACACAATATGTACACATAGCGTAGCTGCAGTCTATGCGCAGTTAACAGAAGACACGTATAAACATTGCGTAGGCCTGTTCTCCAACTGCGGAATACATGACAGCATTTAGGCAACCTCTTGGAAAGGAGCCAAAGGGTCCCATGAACGAATTTTTGGCAAACCAGTGCCTACGGCCCCACCAATTTCTATAACACGTAATGGTAAAATATTGCTACAGTAGGTCTACAATTAATTTTTGTCGAGGTGGTGTTTGGGTCAGAGAAAAACATTATTATAATATATTTTTAAGTTATAAAAGCTTTAGGTATTTATGATAGTCAATAATTATATTACAAGAATAGAATAGGTTGGCTAATAAAGCCCAACGACAAACAGAGAGAAGTAAATGTTTCATATATTATTATTTGCAAATTTTACATTTCATAAAAAACTTTGATTTCAAAATGGTGATAAATTAGATTCCCATTAAATGTGCAAAAAACAAAGGTTGATACTGTTAAATTCATTTCAAAATAAGTCATCATTACCCAAGAGAGTTTTCTGGCAATTTCTGCAGACAAGGTCAACATTTTGTGCAGTTCTACCTGATAACATTAGAGAGCTAACTATATAGTTTATATTGTACATAGTATGGATAAAGTCCTAATGCATAGCAAGACTTTGGCATTGTCCTCAATGTCCTACACACATTTATACTGTACATTGCAATTTCAAAAGGTTACTTCAAAGGTTAATCCAACTCACAAATCTGTCTGTTCTTCAGCTTCCTTCATAGGAACTGAGTCTAAGATGAAGTTATGGGATGTTCTGGCCACGTGTTTGTTGCTCCTGAGCTCGGTCGCCACTCTCCCCCTCTATCAAAACCTTCAGCCAGCCAAGAGACCTTACTACTCAGGTCACCAAAGTGATTCTCGGTCCGCGTCTGTGGAGGAATCGGAGTTCCAGTCAGAGTCTCATATCCTGCAGGAGATCTCCATGGAGGATAAATGTAAGTCACGACAAATACAGCCAAGTGTCTAATCAGGCAATAAACGAAGTCAAAAAAAGTATTCAATAAGAACGTTTTGCATTATAGAAAATGTTTCCTTATTAACGACTGATATAGTTGCTTGATGAGGTGCTGTTACAAAAGCATAACACTAATATGAATGCAATATTCGAATGGATGTTAGGTCAGTCCGGTGTGTGGGTTTCAAGATGGTGAGGCACCATACATTAAAAATACCCTCTGGAAAATGCTCTTTCAACCTGCCAGTCATGGTTTGGTTCTCAGTTTGTTCAAAAGCCTTATTACAAAAACAAATGTGGTGTGCTCAGGCCAAACATGCAACCCAAAGCTCAGGAGAGAATTCAACACTGTTTATGTGTTGGCCCACCATGTGTTCTGTATTGCACATATCATGTGTTATATATAGTCTGGGGTGCTGCTATCTTTGGGGTTAAACTTGTTTTGTTTTGTTGGTTAAAGTGTTGCAAGCCATGTATGGCGTTTTGCTATGAATCATATTGTTGCAGCTAGCAAGCGAGGCAAGCTATTTCTAGATAGAGGGACAGCAGTCAGTTTAATCAAGAGCTTTATTACGTCGACTATCTCAGATCCAACTGGAATATTTTCCACTGTATTCCCTGGAAAAGTGGTTGAAGAGACTTGGAGTTGTTCTACAGGTGCACAGCCAACAGTCTAGTAGTAACAGTACCAGCTTAGACAAATAAAACCCATCTCTTCATGTCTTTGTCCACTTTTCCGGTCTCCATAAATTGTTAAAATCAACTGAAAATAACTTTATCCAATCCAATCGAGCGTGCAGACAGACATCCAAAATAATAGCACAACCTAATGAAAAATAAACACTTCTATATGTAAATCAGAGAACACAGGAAGAAGCTATACACAGCTAATCACCAGGGTTTGTATTCTAACATCTGCTATGCTTTCAGCCACATCTTTAGGAGCAGAGATGGGCATAAATACTGTAATTGATTGCTTTTCTGGGTTGGGCTGAGTTCACAAATTTTGGGAAGTTCCTCAGTAAGACCCTAATGACCAGTTAAAGGATTTCTATAATTTTAGAATGTTTCCCATTGTTACAATTCAAGGTTTTAGTTTTTCATAGATCACTGGTAAGTTATGAGGTTATTTTACCTGGTCATTAGGGTCTTACTGAGGAACTTCCCAAAAGTTGTGAACTCAGCCCAACCCAGGAAAGTAATCTATTACAGTATTTATGCCCATCTCTGTTTAGGAGACCGGGTACAGTATGTGAAAGCACTAAATAATCATCTGACTGCAAGGGAGTTTCTTTACCAGAACTTTACAGTCACCTGAATAAAACAGCATACTGTAGGATCTTAAATAAAAAACAAGTTTCCCTATATGCCATACGATTTTCCCAGCTCAGGTAGTACTGGTGGCTTTTCATGACCTGTTTAAAATATATATATATATATACACATTAGAAGTTAGCTTCCGGCATTCCTGCTTATCGTCTTCGCTGTCTCCCTGGGACGGCAGGACCCAGGCCCTCACCCTGTCAGGAAAACATAGCGTGTTTCTCCCACTAACCAAGTTAGAGTATGGGAACCTTGAAACAGATGCTGGTCACAGGAGAAAGGCTCCACAATACTAGTGAGAACCTACAAGGGAGCAGACAATTTAGTGTTTATGTTCATTTAGCAGCTGCGAGGGCGTGGAACTCCATTTGTTTAAAAGAACATGACACTGTCATGTCTTTGCACAGTAGTAAACCAGGCAGAACACTAGATAAGGCTTGGAACATTTAAACCAGAGACATTTCTTTCCCCTCACCTCATATTCTGTTAGCAGAGGTGAGTCACATCCCAGGGTCCTGTTTTGTAACTGAAGACCATTAACAATGCACCAAGGTGTAAACAACCCAGGTGCCCAGTGGGAGGTCTGGTCTTCAGTTTTTCGGGTAAGTTGTCTGTAGTCAGCGATAAATCTTGTAGCTCTTCCAAGTAACTTTCGAAGGCCCCGTGTGTCTGAAGCTGATCCACTACGTCTAGAGACACAGACACTTTGGAGGCCCACGTGTGGTCAAAAGTCTCGTAATGCTCCAATAAGCTGTGTGATTGACGTTTTATTTGGCCCATGTCAGTCAGAGCTTTGTCAGGACATTGCATTTGCATCTGTGGCTCTACACAGTGGCAGGATTCAGTACGTCTAAATAAAAAAAAACGTTATTCTGGAGAATATTTGAAACGGGTGCACAGGAAAGCAGAGGTTCTTTCCTTCTCATCCATCCATCTGTCAGTCTATCTGGCGGTCTCTCGGTCTGTCTGTCTGTCTTTGTAGAACGGGAGCTATTCCTGTCTGTCTGTATAGAATTTGAGCTTTTCCTGTCTGCCTGTACTATTGTCTAAGCTGATAGACAAACACAATAGGAGATGTCTAAATCAAAGGACACAGGGTGTCTAAACAGATTGGCTCCTCGCTTACCTGATACGGCTGCTTTGGCCCAGTGAGCCGTAGGTGGATCAGATAACCTTTACCCTGGCAGAGTGCCAGGTCTTGGGTGTCTGACAGAGGTCTTGGGTGTCTGTATTTGTCTGACCTACACCACCTGCCTGCACCGCGCCCTGTCAACTGGTTCTTGAAGTAATCATGGCAAGGCCGCCATTTACACTCCACATATCCACCAGAGAACGAAGACCAATACACCCAATATAGTCATACACCTGACATTGCTGTGGAGTAATATGATTAGTGTCATGTTAATTGAGTAATTTTACAATTGTGTTTTTCTGTGATCTTCTGAAAGGGTTGCCACTTACCCGACTTTTCCACACTGCAGAGGAGCATGAGGGAGTTGACACAATAATGGAATCAATATGTATTACGCCTGGATCAAAGGGCTCTCCAGGTCTCGCTTTGTCTTGCTCGGCAGCTGGCGGAGAGCTTCCTGCATGTTTTGAATTTGAAGCAGAATAAGTGCTCAGAGATGAGATCTGCTCTCACTCAATGTCACAATCCGTATGATTCTCTTCTAGTACTGCTTTGAAGCTCTGATTCAGTATTTCAAAAGCAAAGACTGGGCTGATTCAAGACGCTAAGATTAGAGAGAAAGACTAAGCATTGTAAACTGCAAGGGTTATAGAGGAATATCCACCTTGTCGTGAAGATGCTCAACATTGATTTACCATTCAAATCGTAGCCAATACTATTTATTATTCTATAGTTAAATACATTTGGATATGTCATTGTCATCAACCTTGTATTACTAACAGTTTCCATCTTTGCCTCCTCATTTTTCTACAGATGACATCTCAGGCCCAAATCCAGACCAGTTTGATGATGTAATGGATTTCATCAAGGCCACCATTGGCAGACTGAGAAGATCGTCGGAGTCCGCTGGTGGTTCCAAGGGAAGGAGAGAGCCGAGAGACCAAGAGAGACAGAGAGGAGCAGCAAACACTGGCCGTGGAGGAGGCAGAGGACCGGGGCGGGGAGGACGCGGAGAGAAGAAGGGCCGGGGACGAGGGGGCAAGGGAAAGAGCAGTGAAAGAGGAGACCAGCGAACAAAGCCGGTGGAAGGACGTGGCTGCTTGCTAAAAGAGGTCCATCTCAATGTGACAGACTTGGGCCTGGGCTACCGGACCAAAGAGGAGCTGATCTTCCGGTACTGCAGCGGCCCCTGTTCTGATGCAGAGACCAACTACGACAAGATCCTCAACAACCTCACCCACAGTAAGAAACTAGTCAAGGACACACCCTCCCGCACCTGCTGCAGACCAATCGCCTTTGACGACGACCTGTCCTTCCTGGACGACAACAACGAGGACTACCACATTCTGCAGAAGCATTCCGCCCGAAAATGTGGCTGCGTCTGAGTCTGGGAAAGATGATTCACAACATAGATCCAATGTCCAACAGACCTTAATGAGTGGGGCAGCGACACGAAGCCAGTCAGAGGCTTGTTCAGCCAGTTGCTAAGAAGACAAACTGGAGAGGAACATAAGCGATGCAGTACCGTTCAGTGCAGTCTCAGAACCCGTGTCGCCTCAGCGCGTCTTGCTCGTGAGAAGCTGCACCCAGGGAAAACCTGCAGTGTCTAGGTGACTCCAAAGTCCAGGTCAAGTCCCGATGGACAGTGGTCCTCCACTATGCTCGAACGAACTTCAGAAATACAGCACAACCTAGACAAATGGCATTAAAAATGAAGTTAAAACTTTGTTTAGTGATTGCATCACATTCATGAAGGCTTACATGGATACTGTGTTACGTACCTGAGGAACCAGGGCAATAAACTCCAATGGAGTTGGTGAGCAGGACAAGACTCTGGATAATGTAAGCTGGTCTGTTCCTCAAATGTCAGCTCTTCCTGGGAGCACACTTTCCCACCAGTAATGTCAGTTCTGGTTCCACAGCACAGACTGAATTTAAAGTTTACATTCATAATGAACGTGGGATCCAGAGAAATAAATACAGAGCGGACTCTTTGTCCTGTTGACTGGCTCGTGCCTACAGCAGACACTGTCGGTACAATGACACATCAATGTAAAACCCAAGATATTTAGAATTATATATAAGATGTATTTATTGAGATTGAATTAACTTATTGTTATTTATTGCAGTCAATGTTATAAAAGAAGTGTTCGTTTTTCTTATTTATTTGAGCTTTGTTTTGTCCTGGATAGTGCCAAAGCGAAGCATGTGTATTCTACGGAAAATCAGATTACGCTGAAACAACCAGAAGTGCAGCCATTGCTAATCGAACATATCCTTCAATTTCAAAAATGCTTTACAGTTTTATTTTAAATCCATGGTGGTTAATCCTAAACACACTGCTGATTCCAAAACATTCTGGATTTTAGAAAATAACGGGTGTCAGGTTTTAGGACGCAAAACAGAATATAGGAGGGCTGAGTGGACCAATTTCAGCCATAAAAAATATAAAAATACATTATCCCTGCTTTCAATCATATTTTGAAGGACGCCGTGTTTGAGCGTCTTTGACAGGGTTCCTCATATTTTCACTAATGGAAAGCAGAAAGGATGAAGTGGCCAGAGACATTGAGACACCAGTCAACTGCGCCTTACTTTTCGTAACTCCAAGTAGAGGGGTATACAGACTTCTGGAAATGCCATGGCATAAACCGTATGTTTACAAATGAGCATACAATCCTTTTTCCTCAGTTTATTTTCAAGACATAATACAGTTTAAATAGCAGTGGTTTTCCCAGAGAGCTGTGTATCTTTCCCTACAATTATCATTTTTTCCCCAACATTAATTCAAGAAATCCTCTTTTTCTAGACAGATTAACACAATGAACTGGTAAAGAGGTGGTAGAGGGCAGACTGGTAATAGATAGCCTCAGTGTGCACTGCTTTCAACTAAATATCAATTTCAAACAATATGCAAAGTAATGTGTTAATGAAGCCCAAAAATTAAGCTAGACAGCAGCAATAACAGTACAGAAAATCTTATAAAAGCAGTCAGTGAAAACCTTTGACAGCCCAACCTGTGAAAAGAGGACCCACTGTCCTTGGGTCATCTCAGTGCAGGATATGCATCGTGTGCCTGTCTGCCAGGGTCTTATACCTCAAGCCTTCAGCCTGGGTCTGGCTCTACACCAAGACTGGCCAAAGGCTTTGTAGTGGTTACAATCCCAGTAGGCTAACGTTCCTGAGAGTCTCTGTCTCTGCTCTGAATGACACACAGCTCATTCTCACTGATCAGGGGTTATCTGAACAATTAACTCTGACACGCAGCGTAGCCCTCTACTCCTAGCAAAGGCGTCTCACTGTTTCAGACCATTTAAGGAAAATCTAGCCGCAGGCAGCACAACAGAGACCAACTATGTTTGTGACATAATTTACAGAGAGGGGAGCGCTGGGTCATCCAGGCATTCTCTGAGCGACCTCTATATAGCATAGCATTTACACTAACCAAATATTACTATGAAAAATAAAGAACTCTCAGAGGAATCTTACAACGCACAATACTACCATGCGCATGTTTGCTGATACGGAGGAGCTTTAATGTGAAGCCCACAAACAGGCAGGCCTTGATTTTAGCGTGGATTACAGACCAGAGTATCTGTGCTCACTCAAAAGCAACCAAGCCAGCTTTAGTCCCATAATCCCCCCCCGCATACAGAACAAATCCATGGCATCAAGCGGAATATAGGCCAAACATTGTCAGAGAAAAACCAACCCATTCATTACTGCATACTTTTATCAATTGGATCACATTTCTTGTTAATAATCCATTTCTGCCTTTCCATTTGAAAAATGTGCATTCTGAAGACTTCCCAGCAGGCAGGAACTTGCCTTTCTCTACCTGATAGTGTGTGAACTGTGACTGACCATTTCTTACTGTCTTTACATATGGCTGTTAGCTCAACTGTCAGTATTGGTTCCCTGTGGGTTCCTAGGCCCAAGATGTTATCTTAGCATGTTTGATTTGACAGAATACATCTAAGTGTTGAGGACTGTCCATTGCAAACACCCGGCAGAAAGACATGATTGCGTCCTTCGTTTTCAGACCCATGATTTTGTTGTGACTGCTTCTTTGAAAGGTATAATGTCTGACTTGTTTAATGTTACTGAACCAAAGCTCTCAAACTTTATTTTTGTACAATATTCATTTTATAACTTTTTATAGAATTAAACTTGTTTTTATCAAAGTGTTGTCTTTTTGAGAGCTCTTGAACACCAATCGCATGTTTGATACAGAAAGGAATTAAATCTGAGGAAATATTGTGAAGTTCTTGCCAGTAAGAAAGGCTTGTCATACGAAGGCAAGCGGCAAAATCACTTGCATTGTGAAACAGCTTGCACCATTTGCACTTGAAGGTCAGCGGTCAGGACATGGGAGGATTGATGGTTGTAAGGTGGTCAGGGAGATGTGCTGGATGGGAGTTGTAGGTATATGTGTGTGTGTGTACAGGGGTCATAGAACTGGAGAGCTCTCCAGTAATTTTACCCGCTCCTGTTGTGCTTTCCTCCAAGTTGCCTCAGGGCTGTACAGTAAATACAAGCTCGCTATGAAGCAGCACCGCAGTAAATCGAGGCACTTCGGCAGAATGTTTCCATCATGCCGAGAAGAAATGTAAACGCTGACAAAATGGCACAGTGGGTCATGCGGGGTAAGACAGCGTCTGCCAGTCTTGTATGCAACTCAAGGTTTATGCAGCTCCATTTTCTCAGAGGCTAAAAGGAAAGCACTGCTCGTGCACACATTGTCCTTCAAACTGTGTGAGGTGGATGACTTCAGACCTGGACCATCGGCCAACCAGATTTCCTCAGTCTAAACTTTTTTATTTTTCTTGGGGCAAGTTGATGAATACAAACTTGAGACCAACATACTGGAGAGATTTGGTCTGACATTTCCCTGCGTTTAGTGCAAACAAACGTTTTGCCCAGTATTATAGATGCCCAATGATCACATTGGACATGGATGTACCGTGACATCACCAATTCCTCTTGTGCATTCTAACATTTCCAGGCTGGTAACGGACACTGCTGTAGCCAGTGGCTGGTGACATCACCACCCTGAATAGTAGCGTTGGGCAGGAGGATTAGGCCCTAGGAGTTGGTGGTTGGCTAAGCCGCACTCCTTTGGGACTCATTAGTGTTTTCAGGACGTTTGAGGCTTTTTCATGGCCACAGCCCAGACGACGAGCAGCTTTCGAGGGATTGCGCTTTAAACAAGCTTTCCTGTCAGTCTCCTGGGATGATAGTTTCTGCAGGCTAAAGCAGCAGGAGCACAACCTGTGTTATTTTATACTCTAAAAGGCTAAACAAACTTTTTTCTTCTAAGCGAACACAATCAGAGAAATTAGTTTTAAAATCACTACAAGTGTTGGTAAATCCTGACTCAATCCCTCAACTGGTTGTTGGGTTAGCCAGAGGCTACATTCCAGGGGAGATCGTAATAAATGAACACAAGCATGTGATCCATAGAGTTTATAGCTGTTTCTGTCACACTAACATAATTATAGGGTGTTTTCACACTTGGTCCCATTCAGCCAATTTACGGAGATCTCAATGTGGTTCGGGGACATTTTCTGTGCAGTGTGAATGCTCCAAAAGAACTCAGGCCCCTCAAAGGAGCCTCTGAAGCTTAACCACACTGAGACCATCTGGAGAGGTGGTCTGACTTTGGTTCACTTGAAGTCTTTGGTTCAATTCCCTTTTCAGCGCAATTATAACACATACTTCCACAAGGCTACTGGAACACAGTCTAGCCAACCAGAGCCAATTCCTTTAGTGTAAAACCCTAAATATAATGGTAAGCGGTGCAATTTTAATGATACATTGTATATTAAGCATTATATTCTACCACTCAATTGTAACATTTTATTAAATTAGATTTGGTAATATTCTTTAAAGGGGCTATTTGTAGGATGTTGAGTCAGTGAGTGGCACTACTTCATCTTACAGTGACTTGCTTACAAAAGCCATAAAAACTAGTTTTTCTTGATATAGAAATAAATATGAAAGGTATATATTTGGGATATTTATTCCCTGCCCTATACAGTGCTTTGTGACACAAATGCAAAGCCTTAAATTATATTAAAGATGAATCAGCGTGTGCCCATTGACAAACACTAGAAGCACAATGGCAATGACGGTATAAACACTGCATAATGTAGGAAATATATAGCTTTTTCATATTATTTTAAATATCAAGAAAAAAAATTTTACAGGTCTTGTTAGCAGGTTAATAATGTGCTTTTCACCAGCAGTACTTTTTTTATAAATAACCCCTAACAAAATGCTAAACATTACAGCAGTCACAGTAAATCCCCACGTTTCCATTAAATTCTGATAGTTTGGCTTTCGGTTCTCAGTGCAGAATGCAATCAATGAATGTTGAAAACCAATCTTGGTTCTTTTCTAAATGTAGAAACATGCAAAAAAGTAGACTGAAGACCACAAAACCACTGAAGTGATTTATCAATAGAGTGAAGTCCTTATTTAAAGCAATGAACAGTGTGAAAACAAGAACAGACCTTTTTCTTTTTAACACAGAGATCAAATGAATGAGGTAAGTTATTTTAAAGAGGACTGGCTTTGTAAAAGCCCCTGTACCGTGACACCGTACAGGATGTACACACTGAAATGAAGATTGACTAAGGCCCATTAACTACTTTAATGGGTTAACCAAAAGCTGCTAAGGGAGTTCTAAAACGTTTATAATTATGCCCTAACACTTTTGATTGGACCCTAAACATGGAGTGTCTTATTTTACCTATACAGCTCTATTGGGTACTTTACTCAACTGACACCCCAAAGTCCTCTCTACATAATGGATCTTAGATAATATTTCTGAATGCACGCATATTATATATTTCCATAAAAAGAATGTTGTATCCCTATCATTATTTAGGACCGTTTGAGTTCCGCAACTGAAATTGCAACAGAAATACCATCTAAATAAATATTTACTTGACAGAGTGAGTCAGCGAAGAAAACACATGCATGCTCTTTGGTCTATGACTAACACTAAGAGGGTGAACTTCTAGACACATCAACATGGATTCTATTTGGCTTCGACAGAGACCGCGTAATGACACAATATAGCTGAACTCCTTGATCGGGGACTAAGGGTAGAAAGATTATGGCACACAGTGTCATTTGGAAGATCTATCCCTTTAATGACTTATGTGATCACAAAGAACATTACAGTTACTGTAGCTCAAATACAAAGTAATTCACAAATGCATATACAAACACACCTATACTGACTGCATATCGACAACATACAGAATCAGACACACACGGGTGGGGCTGTGATTCAGATCTTGCGTTTCTTCCACTCTGGCTCTTTGTCAGCCTCTTCATCTGACTCCTCTTCCTCTTGAAATATTGCATCTGGTTGGGTCCTGGAAGACAGCGAGGAGTAGAAAATATTTACTGGTCGCATAACTAAAACACGTTTAAAAAAAACAT
>JACXGM010008044.1:6485-29695 GCA_016801145.1 Umbra pygmaea
ACACACACACACACACACACACACACACACACACACACACACACACACACACACACACACACACACACACACACACACACACACACACACACACACACACACACACACACACACACACACACACACAGAGTCTTCACAGTTTGCTGCCTCAATAACATTTTAAATAACATTCAAAATACAGAGCTAGGGAGTTTAACTACAGTTTGTTAACATCGGCTCAAAAGCAATTGTTCCCTGAGCACTAACTCAAAATGTAACCTGTGATTGACAACAAATAGTAAATATGGAAATGTCTTTAAATGTATGAATTAAAGATACAGTTTGGCCACTGGTTGTAAAAGTTTTCTAGTAAAGAATAATAATTTACAAACTGTATGTTATCTAAACCACATGCTTTCAAACTTGGAACAACTGAGGTATGTTACTGATTCTACAGTATTTATAGATTACGCACATAAACAACACATTACACATCTCACCTAAAATGAATGTTTAAAGAAGTTTTTTATCAATCACTGAAGTCCTAGACTGCATGTTTAAGTTATCACTAATATCATTCCTGATTAAATGTGTTTAAAAATCTTTCTTAATGTTATACTATTCTATAACATTGGTCTTGTTATGTAGCCTAGGATACATGAATCATTATGTGATCCTGCAGACATTGATTACACTTTAATCTAATTTTATAAACATTTGCCAGATTAACCTTTGAGCAGACTGTGTATAAATAATAAACACATGGAACGGAACATCGGAACACTGGACTCTTTCCCCCCGGTAGACGAAAGATATAGAATAGCTTAGGTCTGCATCCACAACCTTGTTAAAATGTGGTTAACAAAGGGGGCTGAGGTGGAGGTTAACAGAGAGAGAAGGTGGAAAATAGCTTCCTAGGGTTTGCGGTGGAGGCTTGGCATTTAGAGGGATAGAAACTTTGGCAGCGGATACAAATGAAGAAAAGGTAGAGAGGAGGGATTGGAAAGACTGTATGGAGGTTAATTCTTCCAGAAGTTTAGTTTTCCTAAACTTCTTCCTCGGCTTGCAGGCCTGTACCAGTGATTTCTTCAGATGTGAGGACAGTGAAACAGCTTTAGGAGGCTGGAGGAAGTAAGACAGAAAGAAGAGATGACATGATACAGACAGAAGGAAAAACAGTAGTTGTTAGTGACTTGGATGAGGGCTCATTGAGGCTGGTATGGAAACACCTTTAGTCAAGGTGAGGTCAAGTGTTTCACTGCCCTGTGAGTTAGAACTAACTACTTAGGGAAAGGATGAAGACGAAAATTGTTGGTATGAGCTTGTTGAATGAGCTTATTCAATCATTGTGGAACTCTGAAAATGCACCATGTTGAATTGTTACTGTACAGTTGCAATCAAAATTATTCAACCCCCATTGCAAATCGGGTTTATTGTCAAAGCTTATATACTTTCAGCTGTTTGCAATTAACAAAATCAATCAATGAATGTATCAAGTTTCCCCAAATCCAACTGAAAATGCAACTGATAATGACTTCTCCAGTCTCAAAATTATTCACACAACCACTTCATTGAAAGGATCTTTAGTATTTAGTAGATCACACTTAGCTGTTTTGACCTGCTGCAAACAAGTTTCTGAGGAATCTTAGCCCATTCCTCACAACCTGCCGTCTCTGAAATCTGGTTGCAGTCGTTGATAGATTCCTTTTTCTGCTCCATCCAGGTAGTGTAACCACTGTTCCCTTATATTTAAACTTGCAAACAATCCTTCCAATGGTCTCTCTGGTAACATTCTGTGGCTTCGCCATCTTTTTGTATCGTGTTCCTTTTTTGTGAAGGGCAATGATCACTTCTCTTAACCTTTTGGACCATTCTTTTGACTTTTGATGTTTCTCACACGCACTCAAACGTGACACTCAACAAAACCCTAGCCAGTTCAGGGATTCTATTCAGGGGGTTGAATAATTTTGTGGAAAAGTCATAATGAGAAAAGTCATAATGAGTTAGATTTTCAGTTGGAGTTGGGATAACCACTTGATGCATTCATTGTGTTGAGCTATTCCAAGTGCTTTTGTTTCATTTGTTCATTGCAAACAGCTGAAAGTCTGTAGATTTTGACAATTAACCCGATTTGCAATGGGGGTTGAATAATTTTGTTTGCAACTGTACCACACAGTTTGATATTGCTATCTAGCAATGATTCCTAACCAAATGGACAAACCTTAGAATTTTGACTTAACAAATGTACAATGTACAAAAATTGTGCAGAATTGATGGAAAAATGGCTCACTGCTCTTTTGTGAAGATGTATCTTTATTCTATATTTGTTTAAACTTTGGATTAAATAAACAAGACACATTTGGTTTATATAATTTCAAAATGTAGATGGTCAAGATATGTATTAACATAAACTAAAATATTATAATCATTTTAGGTGTAATATTAAGGCACACAAAAGAAGGAATGTGCAGAGTGTGTTGTTCACTAGTGATATACTAGCATGTACGTAGCTGTATTTTAGTGTCAGAGCATGTACGTAGCTGTGTTTTAGTGTCAGAGCCTGTTTGTAGCTGTGTTTTAGTGTCAGAAGATGTACGTAGCTGTCTGTTTTAGTGTCAGAGCATGTACATATCTGTGTTTTAGTGTCAGAGCATGTACGTAGCTGTGTTTTAGTGTCAGAGCATGTACGTAGCTGTGTTTTAGTGTCAGAGCATGTACGTAGCTGTGTTTTAGTGTCAGAGCATGTACGTAGATGTGTTTTAGTGTCAGAGCATGTACGTAGCTGTCTGTTTTAGTGTCAGAGCATGTACGTAGCTGTCTGCTTTAGTGTCAGAGTATGTAAGTAGCTGTGTTTTAGTGTCAGAGCATGTACGTAGCAGTCTGTTTTAGTGTCAGAGCATGTACGTAGCTGTCTGTTTTAGTGTCAGAGCATGTAAGTAGCTGTCTGTTTTAGTGTCAGCATGCATGTAGCTGTGTTTTAGTGTCAGAGCATGTACGTAGCTGTGTTTTAGTGTCAGAGCATGTACTTAGCTATGTTTTAGTGTCAGAGCATGTACAAAGCTGTGTTTTAGTGTCAGAGCATGTACGTAGCAGTCTGTTTTAGTGTCAGAGCATGTAAGTAGCTGTCTGTTTTAGTGTCAGAGCATATACGTAGCTGTGTTTTAGTGTCAGAGCATGAACGTAGCTGTCTGTTTTAGTGTCAGAGAATGTACGTAGCTGTGTTTTAGTGTCAGAGCATGTACGTAGCTGTGTTTTAGTGTCAGAGCATGTACGTAGCTGTCTGTTTTAGTGTCAGAGAATGTAGGTAGCTGTGTAAGTGTCAGAGCATGTACGTAGCTGTGTTTTAGTGTCAGAGCATGTACGTAGCTGTCTGGCACTGCTGTGTCGGCGCTAACGATGTCTTCTCTGTTTCTCAGAGTGTCCTGAGGGGTCGTACGGTCTGGGCTGTCGGCATCGATGCCAGTGTGACAACAAGGGGTCATGTGATCATGTCAGTGGAGCGTGCACCTGCCTTAAGGGCTGGACTGGAACCTTCTGTGAGAAATGTAAAAGAACATACTTTCCTGCTTCTAAAGATCTCCAGAACCCTAATTATAAAGCGTAGCAAAAACCTGAACTCTACCTGTAATATAATTACACTGTTAGGCATCGTTAGCTTATTAGCATTGTGGATAGATGTGCTTTATTGCTGAGAAGTAAAGGTTTTCTGTCTGTGTGTTGTAGCCTGCCCACAGGGCTTCTATGGGTTGGATTGTCAGGAGAAATGTATGTGTCTGAATGGAGGTCAATGCAACCACGTCACTGGGCTGTGTGTTTGTCCAGATGGTTGGATTGGTCAGAGCTGTAACCTGAGTGAGTATGGACATCCCACACTACAAATACACAGCACACATCCTTAGTGTGATTGATGATCGAATATTTGCAGACGCACATTTTTTTAGATTTTTCTCTTTCCCTTGTAGCGTGTCCGGCCGGTTTCTATGGGGAGGGCTGTAATGAAACCTGCGCTTGTCAAAACAATGGCAGCTGCCACCCGGCGAGTGGACAGTGTTTGTGTTCACCTGGATGGACAGGCCCCAGCTGCTCACAGAGTGAGTGTTATGAGAACAGTCTGCCCATCTCTGAATATAACATCCCCTCATTCCATTATCCACATTAAAGAGCTCAGTGAATCATTTCTGTACAGAGAAACAATCACGTGTTGATAGGGGGCCTTCATTTACCCCTCAGAATGCCCGGTTGGCTTTTATGGGACGGACTGCCTTCAGCACTGCTTCTGCCAGAATGGAGCAACATGTGACCGAATTAGCGGGCAGTGTACGTGTGCCAGTGGGTGGACGGGAGCAGCCTGTGAGCTAGGTGAGTGCTACTGGAAGACATGGGTGTTTGACCTCCTAACCAAACCCCTCTGTCCTGTTGTAAATCCCAACCCTACAGGAGTTGAGCTCCTGTCCAGACCCTGTCATAAATACTTGCTCTCCTGACAGCCTTTCTTTAGCCAATGAAACTTTGTTAAAAATCTAATAATTCTGCAGCCCTCTAATCATCCATACTTCACACTGTTGCATTTACTGAACTGCTGTAGCATTTTTCTTCATGTAAGCACTCCATGAAGTATAGTGTACAGGTGCTACCATTGCTGGTTTGTGAGTCCCCCCGTAACCCTTTCAAGATAAATGTACCAGCTCCATGTTGCTCTGGTTCAAAGTGTCTGCTAAAGGAATAACATGTAATGATGCTGACTCTTTAGTCAAACCAGTACGTCTCATTTGCTCTGGCTTAGCTCATTGTGTCCCTCCTGCCTGGCAGTGAGACCAGGCCACAGTCCGCTACACCCCTCCATGGTGCTCCTGGTCACCTCCCAACACAACACATGGAGAGCTCATTGAGTCTCCCCTGCCAATGTCAGCCGGTTCTCCAGGCACATGAACCCTCTAATGCTGTGATGCTGTTGTGTTACCTAGCCTCCTCACTGTCTGGTGTAGCCAGGCCTCCAAAAACGTTGTTTTCACAGAAGCCCGGTTCTCTACGAGGCCAACCGCCTCCTAGTGCCGACGTTCTGCCAAACCACATGGACTAATTATCGCAGTCCTCAGCCGAACCGCCATAGTTTCCACGTTAGCCTTGTGCTCTGACTTGCTGCCCTTGTGTTTTTCCTTGCCACGGCTGTGTGTGTCTGGGTCCTACAGAGTGTGTAGCGGGGCGCTACGGGGCCGGCTGCCTCCAGCACTGCCTGTGTGAGAACGGGGGCCAGTGCGACAGAAAGACGGGCCAGTGCAGCTGTGCTCCTGGCTGGGTCGGGGAACACTGTGAACAAGGTGAGAGAGAATACCGTCTCTGTGATCACCGCTGTTGTTAGCTGAATGAACTCACAGGATCCTCTCAGTGTGCTTATCCACTCTGTGATGTTCAATCGTTCCCATCTCAGCCTGTTCCTCTGGCCTGTTTGGAGCTGGCTGTGCAGAGAGCTGTCAGTGTAACCATGACGCCCGCTGTCACCACATAACTGGCCGCTGCCTCTGTCCACCTGGTTGGAGGGGGCCCCTCTGCGACAAAGGTAGCCCCCTTTTCGAGAGAACAACTTTGATCATTTCCCTGAAAGGATTTTGAGGTATGTGTTTTTCATCTCCAGCATGTCTTCCGGGCACCTATGGACATGGTTGTGAGCAGCGATGCACCTGTCCGCAGGGCACGTCCTGTCACCATGTCTCCGGACGGTGTGGATGTCCCCCTGGATATACTGGCAATGGCTGTGAACAGAGTGAGAACTGGACAACCCTCTGAACACTTCACGTTGCGACTGTAATCTCTACTTTTATCTGTTATGCGTCTCTGTCTGTTCCAACAGCCTGTTTGCCAGGGACATATGGACTGAACTGCAACCAGGTGTGCCAGTGTTCTGAGACCAACCAGCTCTGCCACCCAGTGACTGGCTTCTGTTACTGCGCCCCAGGCTTCCAAGGTCCAAAATGTAACCAAGGTATGTATACTACACTTCATAAATCTCTATTGGATTATTAGTCCTAAAAATCATTTTAAACCATTATTTTGTATTTCGGGGTTTCCAGAATGTCCAAAAGGTCATTACGGTCCAAACTGTGAGCGAGAGTGTCGGTGTCAGAATGGTGGGAGGTGCCATTCATCCGCCGGCTCGTGTGACTGTCCAGCAGGGTTCATTGGCGCGCACTGCAACATCAGTGAGTTCAGATGACCCCACCCACTAACATGTAACGTCTTCACAATAACCACGGTCACATGAATCATAGATACCAGAACCATGTGCTCTACCCACTGTTGACAGCTTGCCCGGCTGGACGCTATGGGCTTGACTGTGCCCATGTGGCAATGTGCGGAGCGGGGGCATGGAATGATCCGGTCACTGGTCGATGTGTCTGTAGCGCTGGGAAACGAGGAGAGGACTGCCGGCAAGGTCGGGTTCTGAACTTAGTTAAAGAGATCATTGTGGACTCATTATTATATCAGATATAGGACTGTTTTCTTTTGTATGTATTTCTGTCACATGAAGAGTGTGCATTTGAAATGTGTGTAATGTGTGTGCATTGGCAGACTGTGCTCTTGGTTGGTTTGGAAGAGGCTGTGCTGAGCGCTGTAACTGCAGTAATGGAGGTCTATGTGACTCTATGTCTGGAAACTGTACCTGTGGTCTGGGCTGGACTGGGACTCACTGCCAAACAGGTGACTTATTCAGTCACCTACATGTGTGTGATATGAATGGAATCCCAGTATTAATGGAGATGAGATGGGTGATTCTGTTTCCTTACTGTGTCTGACAGAATGTCCCCCGAGGATGTTTGGAGCCAACTGCCAGCTGACATGCGACTGCCTGAACAACAGCACATGTGACCGGGTGACTGGAGCCTGCCAGTGTGGTCCAGGGTACTATGGCCATCAATGTCAGCATGGTGAGTGGCACACGCAGTCACTTGGTTGACACGCACCTTTGAAGAATGTGTACATTTGTGAGGATGAAGAAAAATATATATTCCCTGTCAAAATCCTATTTATTATTAAGAGGGTTAGATTTGGCCCCCACAGACAAATGCCTGTTGTTAATATACTCTAAACGTAATCCCTAATCCAAAAAAGGCTTTTCCTCATTTTGGTCCCCACCAGGTTTGTAACAGAAAAACACATCAGCATTCGTTCAGAAGACTAAGTCACTGGCATTCTGTTTCTGAAATCCCCTTCCTCAGTGTGTCCTCCTGGGCTCCATGGAGATCTCTGTCAGCACTGGTGTGACTG
Source organism: Umbra pygmaea (assembly GCA_016801145.1). Taxonomy (NCBI): domain Eukaryota; kingdom Metazoa; phylum Chordata; class Actinopteri; order Esociformes; family Umbridae; genus Umbra; species Umbra pygmaea. The sequence goes on from JACXGM010008044.1 coordinate 13,728, forward strand.
TCTGAACGGGGCGTCATGCCACCCGTCCACCGGCCTGTGTGTGTGTCCTCCAGGGTACCACGGATCCCGATGTCATAGAAGTAAAACACCGGCCTTGCGCAACTCAGCCGCTAGACTTCGATGATCACTGTGGTGCAATATGAGATGTAGGTCTGTACCAAAGTCTTTCAGATTGTGATACTTTATCTCTTATCTGTGTCTTCCCTCAGAGTGTGACCAGGGAACATTTGGTGTGAACTGTGCCAAGCTGTGTGGCTGTTTGGAGGGCACAGCCTGTGACCCCGTGACCGGCAGCTGTCTGTGCAGCTCAGGGAAGACTGGACCCAGCTGTGACATCGGTACGACTGAGGGGCGTTCTAAACTGAGGGATATTCAAAACAACACAGCTTTCGTCTTGTTGTTTTCTGGTCTAATAACCTGCTGTTTGACCTGTGTTTGTCAGACTGCATAGCAAACCGCTACGGCCCAGACTGCGCAGAGGCCTGCGAGTGTGACAACGGGGCTCACTGTGACCGACGGAACGGCCGCTGCACATGTCTCAACAGCTGGATGGGATTGGCGTGTCAGGAAGGTAATGATCGTGTTCGGTAACAGTGCAGAGAAGCTGCTGACAGAGCGGTTATCTTGAAGCTGGACTGAAATTTTGGCTGGAATGTTTTCCTAGAGTAGTTATGTGAAAAACTAATTTAATGCTGACGGTTGGTTGTGTCTGTAGTGAAGAACACATTTGTTGAGGCTGCACTTTTGTTCTGTTAGTGGTGCGGTTGGTTTCTACTTTCCTGTGTGCTTCTTTCACTGTTGATCTCTGTCCTTAGGTGGTCTTCCACAGCGACCCCACAGAACCAGGAGGGAGGACGTTAACTTTCATCTAGAAAACACTTTATAGTTTTTTTTCTTTGGTCGAACGCCCCAAACACCAACGAACCTTGGTTGGAAGCGGCGGATATCATTATTTTTGAAATACAAACCGAAAAGGATATATCCGCTAGCATAGGATCTAAATGAAAAACATGGAGCCAGACTCTAAATAGACACGTACTCTGGGGAGGAGAGGGTTTTGAACTCTGCTGAGCTTTCGGTGTTTCTGTTCATTTGTGTAGGCTACTGTATGTGCTGATTGACCCTCATTTCTGACAGAGGAAGGTCAGGGGTTACCGAGAATAGATGCCCACACTCCTCTTATTCCCATGTTGGACAAACAAGCCACAAGATGTAGGAGATGATGTCTTAGTGCTCCAGTAGGTGAATGTAAATCATTAACACATTTTTTTGGTCCAGAGATCCACCGACTCACTGCTTTACTGGAGATATTGTTTTTGTTGTTTTGGCAATGCTGTATTTTTTAAGTGTTTATGTAACTCCTGAAATGTTGATGGAATATTGTGAACATACTGTAAGATGGGACATTTATATGGAAACCCCAAATACAAATCCAATGATATAGTGTAAATTATCCATTAGAATGAATCTGTCCTTATCAGTAAGCCATGAAAGCAAACACTTGACTCACAGAATTATGGCTTTAGGACAGATGAGTCAGCGCTCTACTATACAAAGCAGTGACTAGAGCACCTATACAAGCGCTATACAACATACACTATGTCAAAAGCTTGTAATCACCCAGAAATCTTTGTGTTTTTGATAGAAATTTAAAAAAGAAAAGCCACAATTTCAGCAGCCATTACTTGTGTCAGAATGAGGAAATCTTTTAACTGATCTGAACAGTATCAATTTCTATCAAAACATATGAAGATTCACACCTTTCAATGTCAGTGTATGCCCTGTAAAATATTGCAATATCAATTTTTTTCAGTGAAGGACATTATGTTTGATATTATGTACATAATACAAAGTGACTTATTTTACATTATACACATTTTGGTGCTGTTGTGTTGTAATCTGTCAAAAATAGACCAGAAAACATATATTATATAGCCACTGGTCAGTATGTTTCTGTTTACTATATAATGTTTGAGTGTGCACTTCTGATCAATGTTTTTAAAGTTTAGACTTTGGATTGCACAATGAGTCAAAGGACATAATTTAACATGTGGACCATGCAGTGGGTGGAGCTGTGTCATGCTAAACAGTTCTCTTATGTAAGTTTATATTTATATTGTGTTATATATTGTTGAAGATTAAGCAATATGTAAAGTGTACACTTTTTTCTACGAGCCAATATGATTTTCATGAATAATAACCCAACAAAATAATGAAAAAGTCAAGCAGACATGTTTTTTTTTTCATTCTTATAATTTGTTTTCAATGTCATTTCACTTAAGACCGAAGTTGTACATCTTTTCTAAAATCAAATTCAAGCACAGTGCAGTTAGCAATGCCTGCAAATGAAAAGGCAGAGGTGATCACAACCATAAATATATACAAAGGTCAAACTATGTACATACAGGAGACATCCAACTCTCGCTAGGGCATCTTCACTGAATTAATGTACAGTAGTCCACCATTGCATTAATTTCAGAGCAAACTGCACAACGCAATGCATACACAATACAAATGATTTGCTTTTTTTTTACAGTGAAGCTGGGAGTCATTCGAACTTGTCATCGCAATGTTTACACAGTGTCTTCATTTGTAATATTCACCGTGTGCCCACACATTTCTAGCTCTAAAAAGGGAACAGATACAATAACTTTAAGGGTTGGTTGCCCATGTATTATCTGTAGGTTTTTAAACAGCACCCAATAGCAGCCTATGAGTTACCTTGACGTTAGTGAAAGAGAGGCTGGATCAATAATGCCATGCGTTTGATATGAACTCTGATTAACAGAGGAAAATGCAGCATGGAGAAAATGAAAATAAAAACCCAGCTTTTATTTTCTCTTCCAGGACATCTATGTTAAAGGCAAGAACATGAAAAAAAAATAATCTCTGTAACATACAGCATTCTGTGAGATGAGCATTACTAATGTGCAGGTCCTCTTTCATAGATGTCAGAATTATCACGTTTCATGGGCTGTGTGGAGACAGGCTGTCAGAGGGCACCGCTTAACAAAGACTCAAACTAACCAGTCTGACTCACGCACAATCTCATCACCCAATCCTCCGTAGTGCTTGGATAGCCTTGCCCACTCGGTCAGTAGGAAGCAAGTTCTTCCAACAATTTCGCAGCACTGCAGTTGCCATGTTGTGGTGCTGCTCTGTCAGCCAGCCGCCCTCAGCACAGTCCTACACGCGACAACTATGTTCATGTACGTTTCAATCTGAGTGAGACTACAACCACCAAATACATCTATGGAAACTGCTTCTTGTGAGCTTTTTTATTTTATCAAACATTTCTGTTTAAAATCTATTTTGCTCATTACCCTGCTTAAGACAGAAGGATATGATGAAACACAGCATTAATTTCAAGTCATTTTTCTTTTCTTTTAAATTGGCATTTGCCACTAATTCACTCGAACATACAGAACAAGACACAGCAAAGCAAATGTAGGCTACACGGTTTACACTTAACACACAGAGGCTAAAACAAGGAGCATGTTTGCACTCCGTACACACGTACACATTTTGAATATGTATCTATGCCATAATGTTGTCTGACAACGCATACATAAAGACACACATTATCTCCTCTTTGCCTGAGAAGCATCTAGTATACCTCAGTCATCATTAAGTGCTGTCCTACTCACTGTTACTACGGTACTGGACAACTGCAATTATTGGATCAGAAAATGAGGAGTTCATGAGTTTTCCTTATTCTAGTTTGTTTGTTTTTACACTTGTTAGCATTTGTTCTTCAGAATAATCCCTGTAGGCTGGGGAAGAGGCCTCATGCTTGAAGGATGTGTGTATAACATGCCATGTATTTAGTCTCACAGTAAGAAAGGACCCAACAACAGAGTAACTACTGACAGAGGGCAGTATCACCTCGTTAGGGCAAAATCTATACCATTATTAAAAAGGTATAAGATTATCGTCTGCAATCTGAAAATGAACACAGGAGTGTAGTGGGTGTACATATAAGAACAACATGGTCCAGGAATTATACACAATATCAAGAGAGTCCATAGGCAATAAGCTATAGTATATGCTTTAAGATGGTCGTTGTCCTCAAACAAAGTACAGACACTTCATGTGTGTCATTAAAAGATGTTAGAATATCTTTGGCTCAAGCCACAGGAAAATGTCACTATTTAGACATTGAACACATCCTTACAGGGTGTCCACACATGAAAGAAACACATTTGATACAGCTTCTTGATCAGTACACAAACAAGTACACACTTTCTGGTTTCCTATCCCTGAGCTAATGACACAAACTAGCCTTTACTTCCAGGAAGCCTTGCCAACTAACATCACACGCTTTTACTCCTACTAGGCCGGAAGATCAGAACATCAACTACTAAAAATCATGAGTGTTTCCAAAAGCCAATGATCAAATAACAGTCTTTGCCCCAATTGACTGTAAGTTGCTTTGAGTCAAAGCAGCTGCTAAGTACCATATATCGTTATTAATATTTGAATTATTAATAAGCTCTTGCCAAGGGCCATTATGGGTGAATATTTCAGCCTGGCTCATGACCCTAAAAAAGGCAACACTTATATCACACAGAGTTTAGATAGTGTTATAATTTTATGGGCATTTTTAATACTGCATAACTGAATGAGGAACATCATTATCAATGGTTATTTTTTTTCTTTCAGAAAGTTACCCAACCACATACTTTCACAAGCCCAGTAATAAATCTGTTTTTCTTGCATTCAAACACTAGTTTGCCATTCAGATTTTTTACGCTCCAGGTCGAGCAGGGATAATTTTAGTAGAGCTAAGCTCTTCCACTAGGGGGCAGTCCTAAAACCTGCTCCTCTACAGTTTCTGGCCATCGTGTTAGTGCAGAAGGCAGGTAGGACTCGGGGGCACAGAACAGACTTAACACCTAAGATACTACAACAGGGGAGGAGATTACAATGCCTGGGTGTTTGATATGTAAAGTCTTCTTCAACCTCTCAAGAGTCCGTAATGTACAATACTAAAGTGCTGATTGGTCTGCCTGCATGGAGGCTGGTACACTGAATATATAGACAACAAAAACAAACATCTGTTTCAGTGAAATGGGGAAAGACATGTACAGGCAATTGTAAACAGAACTCCAAAACAACAAATGTGTGGCTCTGCATGTGCAATAGAGTATTGTGTTTTTGTATAAATTTAAATGAATTGGTATGCATTCAGTATTTAGAGAATTGCAAAAAAAAGATTAAAAAAAGAATATCCATCTGCCAAGCAAGCGTGTGCTTTATATTTCAGAAAGTATGTTTTCTTCTTTTTTCAAAATACAGTTTCGGCTGAATTGTATGTATGACTGATTAATCTATGAGCGCATCTTTAAACCTCTCATACTCTGTCCTTCTATGCTTCCATCCCTTCAGAGACAGTAGGACCATCTGGTTTCCTTTTCTTTTCCCTGTAACTCTAAATGATGTTCCCCGGGGTGGCCGAGGTGGGCCAGACTCATGCTCCGGGGGGTCATTCAGTAAAAGCTCAAGCAAACAGAGGATCAGGCAAAGGTGGGGCGTAGCGCTGCGGCCCTAGAGCAGCCCTGGATGGCTGGTTGATATGGTGATGGTGGAGCGTTAGGAGCGGTAGTCCTTTTTACTGTAAGGCTTGTTCCCCAGGATGCTATCTACCTCATGCGTGATGGAGGAGGACAGTTTGGGAAGAACCTGCAGGAGAAATTACAGACGCATTGAAGGAAACTGGTTCATCTTGTTCCACAGGATGTATACAGTACACGATGATGACCTCTGGTATTGTGGAACATCAGGATACTAAATATCGAATGTATTGAGGGAGTCCACACATGCTGAAAACATATCGTAGAAACACACACACCTACGGAATGCAAACACGCTCACCTGTATGGCTCCTATGTTCTCCATCAGCTGGTCAGTGTTGGACGCCCCCAGTAGCACTGAGCTCACCCCCTCGTTCCTCAGGCACCACGCTGTAGGGGACGGGTACACACCATTGACACATCCACCGTGACACAAACACAAACCTGACACGCCATACACAGCTGTGAGAAAGTAAGTTCACCCCCTGAAAACGTTGCTCTTGTTTGGCATATTCTAACATATGTATACTTGATTAGAAAAAGCAATAATTATGCAATTAATTGGAAATGCCATTTTCTCAAGTGGGAACACTTCTACTGTTATCAAATGGCTCAAATTAGAATCAAGTGATAATGTCTTGAAACTCGTTAAACTCTGAGCGTGCAGCCTTATATAAAGATCAGTGGTTTGGTCTTCACAATGAACCTGTGGCAACATGTCATGCCAAAAAAAAGAGCTCTGAGGACCTCAGAAAAATTGCTACAGAACCTATTCCTAGCAATTGGAAGCCAATTATTCCTGTCTCAAGGAAAATCTACAAACAGAAAAAAATCCGGACCACTGGCCATCTGTGAAGTTTAAGGTAATCAGACATTCATGTTTCCAGGGAGGGGTTCTGCATGGTGTATATGCTGATTTGTAGGACAGCTACATTATGGTACACACGAGTTCGAATGCAACCTTGACTTTGCCCAGAGCTCCAGCAAGAGACGACACAATTTGTCAAAGTGCAGACTGGGATAAGGGATTGATATGTCGGACTACGTACCTTGTTATGTCGCTCTTCAGCAATTCCATGTGTTCAGGTCAGGAATTGGTCATGACCAATTGGGTAGAGAAAAATTTGTTAAAAAAAGTCAGGGACAGTGTGCGATTTTGGTGGCCTGCCATCGGCAAGAACTTTGTAACTCTGAATTTAAACCACAGCAAAATATATAATTATATCCCTGTAGCACACCCGCCAATATAAGCAAGTTGAAACTGTGATGCACCATAACCACTGCATGAATAACCATGCCGACATGAGGAGATACTGCAGCCTTTCTCAAACTCAGGGCTGCTACTGGCGCGGGTCCATGAGATGTATTTGATTAGGTCCTGCAGACTGCACTCAATAACAGGGTTATACAAACAACCACCAACGTTGGCAGATAGAGAGAACTTTCCCCTTCATTCCTATTAGACTGAAACAAACCCCAATAGAAGAAATGCATGGTTATGAAATAGAAGTGTCATAGGGACACTTGAAGCAGCCATACAAAAAAGCATTCAATCATTTAGTTGAAGCAGTTCTTTAAGGAAAGTTACTTTACATTCCACACAATCCATATAAAAAAATGTGGTATTAACATGTTATTTCTCAAAGTTTTAATATTTTGTTGGTTGAATGCTTACCAAATGCTTTGGCCTCTAATGTTTTGGCCTCTAAACCAATTAAATAATTTCAATGAAAAAATGCAAAACAAAGAATGAAATCGATAATCCAAATAAAAGCCTGTGCATATGTACACCCGTTGAAATACCAGTGTGGGTAAATTCTGGTAACCACAATATACCCCATAATCATGTGAGCAACGATCAGCTCCATCGTTCACAATTTACACGGGACAGGACTGTGGATCGCATGTGTAGGCGTTAGTGAACGTGCGTATGAGTGTATACGACTCTGCTCCCTCCAGCAGACGCTCCCTCCAAACTCTGTCCTTGCAGCCCAGCGGTGTTACCTGGGGGTCGTACTTCTTAAAAACCTTTAAACCTGTACCTGATTAAATAGTATTTAAAATAAGTCCATATATTTGCTCCTTTCACCATGGCATGAGTGATGTTGAGGTCCTCAGTGATGCGATTGCTGAGAGACTGCGAGCCTTGGACAACCTCCTTCCAAATGAGCCCAGCAAAACGCTCTCCCTTCAGTCCCCTGACAGTCAATGACTTCACTTGGAACTACACTGTAGGCCACCTCGTCCAATAAGACTGACCACTTTTTAGAAGACTGGAAGTGATGTCACCAGCCCTCGTTACCTGGGATTGGCGTGACAGGAAGTGAAAGATACAGTTGTGCAAGGCTGCTTTGGGGCACTATGGCACTTAAAGCCAAGCAGTAGTTGACAATCAACATGCTCACAGAGTAAACTCCAAATACTTCTGGCCCCCTCAATGGACTGTACAAAATGTCCAAAGAAACTGAAACCCAGTCAATGTAGTATTCCAAGTTCCGACTCAATCCTTTGATTTGGTTGTTGGATTTGTGGACATGAAATAGTGCGCTGCCAGCGGCGATGGTGTTGTCAGTGAAGATGGTCAAAAGGTGTGCAAATTCCAATGGATGCATTGTGGCAGGTTCGATAAAGGTGTTGTCTTTGACCAGCCTCTCAAAGCACTCATGATATCTGAAGTGAGAACGACTGAGCAGTAGTCATTTAGCTCGGTCACAGCGTAGGGACACTGGAACAATAGCGGAAAACTTGAAGGAGGTGAGTACCACCAGGGAAATAGAGAGGTTCAATACGACCACAAACACTTTCTGCTAGTTGATCTGTAAATATCATGAGGACATGAACAGTAGTACTGCCCAGGCCAGCAGCCGGACAACGGTTCATAACTTTGAAAGCTCTGCCAAAGAGAAGCAATTCCAACTATTTAAACTAGGGGTATACTTACAGTTTACACATAAGGAAGCTACATTTCTGTTGATTTTCAGAAAATAAAGTCAGTGTTTGTTGTAAATTACTTTCTCTCTACCTGTCAAGAGTGTAGAGATTAAGATCAAACACTCATTCATACAAATGGGCCAGTTTTTAGGGGGTGTACTGAATTCCTCACAGCACTGTACAACACACAACCCGAACTCCACTTCAGTCTCAAACATAACAACAACATAACAACTACTAGACACACACTAACCTAATCCTACAAAAATAATACACAACCCACCTGGTTACTAAACATGGGAACTGTAGTCATGTTATAAAAGGTGTACACTGATGCAGTGAGATGGTTAAAACACATTAAAACACATTGTGTCTCCCACACAGCCCTTAAGCTAAGCTATCACTTCAGCAAAGTAGCAGGCCTTGGATACCACACAGGTCAGGGCAGCAGCTCTGATCTGTCCTTCATCTTTACTTTTATTCCAATGTAGAGATTCATAATGACGTTAAATGGTAGTGCCGGCCATAACTCAGTCCAGGCGAGTCTCTCGTGCCGTAGGAATTTATGGAGCGCTACTAGCTGTCCGCTTAAGGGTTATGAAACCTAATCTATGACACTGCAGTAAAATGCATCCTGATATGCAGGGCAAGGTGTTGTGTAGGCCCAGATTTACTCTCCCATCTGCTGCTCTTTAATAGCCTCCACAGGGGTGGGACTCGTTCCCCTTCCCCCCCGCTCGGCTTTGAATCAACACGGGCTAGGCACTGGATTGATGTCTGAGATTCTGCTGACCAGGGGAAAAAGGAGTCTCCTGGTATTATACTGACACACTACCCTAACAGAATCAACCAGTTGTGATGACCACAGGTTTTCCTACTTTCTAGTTACTAGTCATACAGCTAGTTCACCACAGACATGTAAAACCATACAAACAAACAAACTCGAACACACGCACACACACACAAAAAAAAAGCTGATGATGTCATTAACCAACTGACAGGGGGTAAACCCCCCCCTGGGTGCCAGGCAAGAGGCAGAGGGACAAGGAACGGACAGACAGACAGAAAGAGAGAGAGCGGCAGCGTGTGTCGGCGTACCGATGGCGAGCTGGGGCAGAGTGCAGCCCAGCCGCTCCGCGATCGCCTGCAGCTCTTTCAGCTTCGCCTGCTGACGCCGGCCCTCCTCACTCAGGATCTTGTCCTTCAACCACTGGTAACCCTGTTGGAACACATCACTCCTGCTCAAAAACACTGAGGTACCTTAGCGCCAGTGTTGACCAGGACCTGCTTTTAAACATGTGGCTACTGCCTTTACTGCACTGTAATGTACAGGAATATAATACACTGTTTTGTACTGTAATGTAATACATTATAATATATTGTACTGTACTTTCTACAATAGATTGGTCAAGCAAGTGCTAAAAAAAAAATTCACAGCTAAACCTATGACACTGAGGTTAACTACATTTCTGACAAAGTACAGCACAGCCATTGTAATCAGCCTAGCCAGGGAAATTCATAAATTTGATCACCTCTGTAAAAGGCATCTAGGCATTATTTCCCATTGCGTCTAACCTCACAATTGGTTTGCAACAACAGGCGTTTGTACCGAAATTGCTGTCTGACAATTTTAGATGTTAAATTAATTTCTGTGTTAAATACAGATATCCGTGGTGCTGGTTCAAATGTCTAGCTAGCTACGCATAATCCATTGTTTCAATGTTGAAACTTGCCAGCCATTTGCTAATCACAGCAAAATCCTGCGTCACCATTTGTTTATTCAAAGTATGACAGTAGCCAGCCTATTAAAACAGAAGTAGACCTACGGAATACTGACTCCTGTGCCAGTTTCTATTTGCACTTGGGTGCATTTGGATAATGTTAGAAAGTCAATCAGGATAAATCATAGTCTATTATAAGACTTCAATAAGTAAGTTCTAATTTACAGGCATTCTCCTTATTTGTAAAATGGTTCTTAATTGTCTAGCATCTATTATTGTCTGAATATGTTGGCATGATGAACCAGATGATGTGCTAAATGTAAGACCACTTGCAGGGCTAATAATTCAATAATAATCTTTTACGAAAGAAACAGTGCCCAGCTGAATGGCTTTGACGATAGCAAATCGAATCAATGCAATTCAATTAAACAAACGAGCTTCCTTGGGTAGCAACGCAAACTTTTCTATGGGAACCATTTCTTTGTAGAAAGATGAACTATAATAAATAAATGGTTACACTTTATTTGGAGAGTCCGAAATTCCATCTGTAGGTGCTCTACTGACTATCAACAAACTTTCAACAATCTATCTGTTGATAAGCAACTAATTGTGTAGTTTAAGCGTAGGGGTAAGTTTAGAATATGTTTTAGGGTAATGGTAAAGGTTAGGGTTAACAGTAGGGGAATGGTTAAGGCTAGGATTAGAGTTAATGATAGTTTGTTAAAATGTTGTTGATAGTGTGCAGATAATCTGTAGAGCATTTACAGATACACTTTTTGGACTCTCAAAATAAAGTGTTACCAAATAAATTTATCAACTCACATATTTTTATCAAAATATGTCAATCAATGTTATAATTTTAGGTTGGTAAACCCTTTGTAGAAAAGCAATTGTACACAAGAGGGCGGCGGTAAACTACTTGATTTATAATGGATGTGCCGATCTACGCAGCACAGCCGTGATAAATTTGTTTACTTTGCCTTCACGTGTACAATTGCAGTAGTAATGTAATGTACAATAATGTTATATTATGCATTGTAATACAGTAATATACTGTAATTTAATGCGCTGCAATGTCCCAAATGGCACAGATATGGTCACCTCCCCCATTATCTCTCATTACCCACTTTCACAGTCCAAAACTGTACTGTAGAGGTATTGCAATGACTATGAACAACTACACCATGTTATGGAAGACTGACTCAACAGGCTAAGAATAAAAAAATATAATTTATCTAGATTTAATTTCCTATGTAATCTAGTGATTTGAACCAGTGACAGATAAGGAAGATCCGTCACTGGATAATTCATCAACACATTTCACCAGTAGCCACCAACACAACAAAATTAATAAATATGCAACACTAACTGAAACACACACAGTGAAATGGTTTCCTTAAATCTACAGTAAACTCAGAGATTATTGTCTGCAGACCTCCATGACACTGTAAAACACAGGGATAATATACCCTAGTTTCTGAAATATTAGGCAGTGTCACTGTTTATGTGTGAAAATGTGAGATGAACAGTGAGTTCGAGCAGCCCAATATGTTGTCAATCACAGTGTTAGTCCACAGAGTATAATGTCACAGGGCAGTCAAACACAATGTTGATGCACAGAGTATGACGTTGCAGGGCAGTCACAGTGTTGGTGCACAGAGTATGAAGTCACAGGGCAGTCCAACACATAGTTGGTGCACAGAGTGTGAAGTCACAGGACAGTCAAACACAGTGTTGGTGCACAGAGTATGAAGTCACAGGGCAGTCCAACACATAGTTGGTGCACAGAGTGTGAAGTCACAGGACAGTCAAACACAGTGTTGGTGCACAGAGCGTGAAGTCACAGGACAGTCAAACACAGTGTTGGTGCACAGAGCGTGAAGTCACAGGGCAGTCCAAAACTGTCTTGGTGCATAATGTATGACTTCACAGGGCAGACAAACACAACGTTAGTGCATAGAGTATGAAGTCGCAGAGCAGTCACACTGTTGGTGCACAGAGTATGAACGCGTAGGGCAGTTAAAAACAGTGTTGGTGTACAATGTATGTCACAGAGCAGTCAAACAGTCCTGGTGCACCGGAGTATAAAACAACAGACAAGTCAGACACAGTGTTGGTGCAGAGTATGAAGTCACAGGGCAGTCAAACACAGTGTTGGTGCACAGAGTATGAAGTCACAGAGCAGTCAAATACTGGGTTGGTGCACAGAGTATGAAGTCACAGCGCAGTCAAATACTGGGTTGGTGCACAATGTATGACATCACACGGCAGTCAAACACAACGCTGGTGCACAGACTATGAGGTCCCAGAGCAGTCACAGTGTTGGTGCACAGAATATGAAGTCAAAGGTCAGTCAAACAGTGTTGGTGAACATAGTATGCATTCACAGGACAATCAAACACAGTGTTGGTGCACAGAGTATGAAGTCACAGAGCATTCACAGTGTTAGTGCACAGAGTATAAAGTCACAGAGCAGTCAATCACAGTGTTAGTGCACAGAGTATAAAGTCACAGAGCAGTCAATCACAGTGTTAGTGCACAGAGTATGAAGTCACAGGGCAGTCCAACACAATGTTGGTGCACAGAATATATAGTCACAGGTCAGTCAAACAGTGTTGGTGCACAGAGCGTGAAGTCACAGGGCAGTCCAAAACTGTCTTGGTGCATAATGTATGACTTCACAGGGCAGACAAACACAACGTTAGTGCACAGAGTATGAAGTCGCATATCAGTCACACTGTTGGTGCACAGAGTATGAAGTCGTAGGGCAGTTAAAAACAGTGTTGGTGCACAATGCATGTCACAGAGCAGTCAAACAGTCCTGGTGCACAGGAGTATAAAACAACAGACCAGTCAGACACAGTGTTGGTGCAGAGTATGAAGTCACAGGGCAGTCAAACACAGTGTTGGTGCACAGAGTATGAAGTCACAGATCAGTCAAACACAGTGTTGGTGCAGAGAGTATGAAGTCACAGAGCAGTCAAATACTGGGTTGGTGCACAATGTATGACTTCACAGGGCAGTCAAAAATTGTGTTGGTGCACAATGTATGACATTACAGGGCAGTCAAATACATTGTTTGTGCACAGACTATGAGATTCCAGAGCATTCACAGGGTTGGTGCACAGAATATGAAGTCACTGTTCAGTCAAAAACTGTGTTGGCGCACAGAGTATGAAGTCACAGAGCAGTCAAACAGTGTTAGTGCACAGAGTATGACATCACAGGGCAGTCCAACACAGTGTTGGTGCACAGAATATATAGTCACAGGGCAGTCAAACAGTGTGGGTGCACAGAATATGAAGTCACAGGGCAGTCAATTCATGTTTGTGCACAGAGTATGAAGTTACAGGACAGTAAAACACATTGTTGGTGCACAGATTATGAAGTCACAGAGCAGTCAAACACAGTGTTGGTGCACACAGTATGAAGTTACAGGACAGTCAAACACACTTTTGGTGCACAGACTATGAGGTCACACAGCCGTCAGTATTGGTGCACAGAATATGAAGTCAAAGGGCAGTCAATTAATGTTTGTGCACAGAATATGAATGTACAGGACAGTAAGACACATAGGTGGTGCACAGAATATGAAGTCACAGGGCAATCAAACACAGTGTTGTCGCACACAGTATGCAGTCACAGAGCAATCAAACAGTGTCGGTGCACAGAATATGAAGTCACAGGGCAGTCAATTAATGTTTGTGCACAGAATATGAATTTACAGGACAGTAAGACACATAGGTGGTGCACAGAGTATGAAGTCACAGGGCAATCAAACACATTGTTGGTGCACAAACTATGAGGTCCCAGAGCAGTCACAGTGTTGGTGCAAAGAATATAAAGTCACAGGTCAGTCAAACACATTGTTGGTGCACAGAGTATGAAATCACAGAGCATTCACAGTGTTAGTGCACTGAGTATAAAGTCACAGGGCAGTCCAACACATTGTTGGTGCACAGACTATGAGGTCCCAGTGCTTTCACAGTGTTGGTGCACAGAATATGAAGTCACAGTTCAGTCAAACACAGTGTTGGTGCGCAGAGTATGCAGTCGCAGAGCAGTCAAACACAGTGTTGGTGCAAACATTATGCAGTCACAGAGCAGTCAAACACAGTGTTGGTGCACTAAGTATGAAGTCACAGGGCAGTGTGACATCACAGGGCAGACAAGCAATGTTGGTGCACAGGGTATGAAGTTACAGAGCAGTCAATCACAGTGTTGGTGCGCGGAGTATGCAGTTACAGGACAGTCAAACACATTGTTAGTGCACAAAATATGATGTCACAGAGCAGTCAAACTTGGTGTTGGTGCACAGAGTATGAAGTCACAGGACAGTTAAACACAAACATGTAATGTAGGTCACACAACAGTTTAGATGCTGAAACACACAACACATTGGTTAGAATAGGAAACAGCAAAAATAAAAACACAACATGACTAGTGAGCAGATATCAAAGGAAGACATAGACAGGAAGTGAACAGAAGACACATTTACTTTTAGAAAGATCAATACATGGGCTAGAGTGGGGGCAACTGTACCTTTAGAAAGGTAAATTTATGGGCAGGAGATGGGGGGGTCACTGCACCTATATAGAGGTGATTACAGAGGCAAGAGGTAGGGAATAACTGTACTTTAAGAAAGGTGAATTTAGAGGCAGGAGATGTGGGGAAATTGTACCTTTAGGGAGGCGCGGGAGTAAGGTGGCACCCCGCTATCGTACTTCCCTGAGATGATCCCACAAGCCAGCGGAGACCATGTCATCGCCCCGACACCTGACAACAGAAACATTTGTCACTTCTGCTCTGTCTGTACTAAGACTTCAATCAAGAGGAAAGAGGACAGTATTCAAATGTTTTAATGCAAAGCACAAAACTGCCAGAGAAAGCTTTTGCACCAGCATATCAAAGAACAGTACATAATATTATTATTATTATTTAATAGCAAACTTAAGGTTGTGTTTCATCCGTCTTTCCAGGACAGCTCACCTATCTTGTGAAAGAGCTCTGGCAGCTGCACCTCTACCTTCTCCCGCTGGAACATGTGGTACTCTGCTTGTTCACAGATCGGAGGGATCTGGTTGAACTGCCTTGCCACTGAATACGCCTCCTACAGCACACAGGGAAGACACAAGGCTGAACACTACTGACAGGAAAAAACAGTGAAAGTCATGGTGACAACCAGGCTATAAGAGGATGATATAGTGGCGTCATGTGATTGGCTACAAGATGATGTTATAGTGGTGTTATGTGATTGGATATAAGAGAAGTTATAGTGGTGTCATGTGACTCGTGGTGATGCTGGGTCTGGTGAAAGGAAGTGGTCATGTGTGGGTCTTACCATGATCTCCATGGGACTCCAGCGAGATGTGCCCCAGTACATGGCCATGCCCTGGTTGATTACATGAGTCATCGCCCGCACTGTCTCTGCCAAAGAAACGCACAAACCCACATTTACATCTTACGACCTTTCAGGTGATGCCAACATTTTTCCACGTCAAATTCCTATTTTCACTAACCCTTAAAACTAGGAATGACACAATCATCATGTCTGAAGTCTACATTTTAATTTACTCTGAAATACTGTCTTTTCATGACTCTCCTTCCATGACTTTCCTGAAAAAATTAATACACTAATGTTGTCAGACGTTATGACTGGCCCACTAGCAACAAATGGGCTGGCCGACTTCCTCTATCAACATATGGGCTGGCCCACTTCCTCTAACAACATATGGGCTGGCCC